>JAULKM010135700.1:0-18867 GCA_032355605.1 Rubia tinctorum
AACTATCTACTTAGTTGTATTTAGTAAGCATATTGGGCTTAAAAATAGTATCTTTGAGAGGTACGGCGACGACCTCCAAAAGAACAAGGGTTAGCGAAGTGGTTTTTCGGGAGCCAACGGTTGAGATTGAGACCGTGAACAACATGGTGCAAGTTAACTAACACTCCGGGAGTCGATGGCTCATAACTTGGAGAATTCACCTCCTGTGTATTATCTTCCAACCTCTCCCATCGAACATCACATTCGAGTTGAAGAGTGATATGATTCAGTGCCTCCTGGCGTTTCACGACATGGCTGGCGAGGATCAGAACAAACATTTTTCTGAACTCCACTTGGCCTTTACAAATATAAAGCCACCGGGAGTCTCTGAAGAGGACTACAACTTGAGGTCCTTCCCCTTCTCACTTCGAGATGCGACGAAATACTGGTTGTACTACCTTCCTCTTGGATGCATAACTTCGTCGATTATATATGAATAAGTGGTTCCTCAAGAAATTCTTCCCAACCTCTAAGTCAGCCGATCTAAATCCCTCATTTTGTATCATACTTTAGACCTAATGGATTCTATGTCCCTACGAGCGTCTAGATCTATTTTTTATGATTTTTTATTTGTAGATTACTCTTAGGCACTTCAGAGTAGCTTAATTAAGTTCATTTGCAAGGATGGTAGAAGACTGATGACACTCTAGAAGTATGTGCTTCCTAATGCATTTAGAACATCTCTTATTAGCTTTTGTATGCTAGATTGCAAGGTTTAAGTGGGATTATATTACAAGGAGTTTAGATGGCCATTGTTGGTTTTAGTATCTAAATCCCTCATTTTGTAGCATATTTAGATCTAATGGATTCTATGTCCTTACGAGAATCTAGATTCTATTTTGTGAGATAATTTGTAGATTGCTCGTAAACACTTCGAAGTAGTTTAGTGAATGCCATTTTCTAGAATGGTAGTAGATTGTAGAAATCTATTCACAAGACTGGTAGAAGATTAAAGGTCACAAGTCAAAACGTGGTAGAAGATAGAAGGGTCGAAGAAGGAAGACAAAGAAGTGGATGAATTAAGATTTGAGAGTTAAACCAAAATTTGGGAATGATCCGAGATGAATCATCTTCCACGGGTGGCGGCATTAGATTTTTCTTCTCGAGCTCTATAAAATAAACTAGAAAAACTCCCAAATAGGATCACTGGTTCACCCATAACGGTGCAAACAGGTTGAAGGAAAAAACCAAGTTTTGGAAGAGTCGAAGACTAGCACGAGCCGTGTAGATTTTCACGGCCCGTTCCAAGGTCGTGCCTAATCACTTGCTAAGAAAACTAAGCCCCAGCATGGGGCGTGTGCTATTGTATAGCCCATGCCCCAAGAAGGTGAAGAAAAATGTCCCTAGTCCGTGACCCGTGAGATATTGCGCTGTCGCGTCCTCTAAAAAAGAAGACTTCGACTCTGGTCCGTAGCCCACGTGCTTTTGTGTAGGCTGCATGCTCAGTTCATCTGGAGAGCAGCTCTAGTCCCCAACCCGTGACTTTTGCAAGGGCAGTGTGGGGAGGCCGTATGCTTTTATTCGGCCCGTGCTCATGTGGCACTAGTGATGGCATTAGGGTTTCACTAGGGTTTTTCCAAAATTCGGCCTTTATAGGCCCATTTATCTTCTTTTATATAAGGAGCCTTTAGTCTCATGGGATTTAGTAAGTTGGCATAATGTAGATTTTACTGTTGGTAGGTGAGAAGGAAAATGAGAATTCTCTCTCTCTCTCTCGAAAGTTCTTTTTCTTTTTTCCTTCTCTTAGTTCTTAGATCCATAGAATTTAATGCAATGAATGCCATGGATTTATTAGTACTAGATTAGTTTATTTACTTGGGCCTTTATTTGTATTCATGACTAGGTGATGATTTTGTGATATTGTAGATCTTCCTATCTTTTATATTTATGAATATTCATGTTTGACTTGTGCTTTATATTCCTGTAAGATGCATGTTATGTATATTCTATGATACACCATAGTTTCATATGTGATATTTTATCATGCTATACATGATTGCTACCTTGGGAGTGTTGGTTTAGGCCTATTTTAGGTTTGTGATTACTGGCGAGGTGTGTGCATGCATGTATGATCGAGAGTACCATTCCGATCAGTAGAGCCTAATTTGATTGGATCATCGTGTAATAATAATTCATGTGAGGGGCAAGATATCTTAACAAGGGTGTAAAAACCCTCGGTGTACCCCGATAGGATGAGCATGATAGTTTATGGAAACTAGGGTTGTCCTGTAGAGACCATAGTCATTTCAACTTTAGATCGCCGATCCATTTGCTTCTACAGGCCTAGGGAGAAATATCCATATTGGAGTGCCCGAGATGTATTTTCCCTACTCTCATATCTAACGGTTGCTACCTAAGCAAGGAGATTGCTCATGCACTTTATCTTTTAAGCGGGAGAGCGTTAGCATTGTGAGTGAGTTTTACGGGGAAAGAGGATCAGATAGTTAGTCTATCGATGAAATTTCCCTAATGACAAAGGTAAGGTGATAACCAATAAGATGTCGATTAACCTTTGTGTGACAGACATTAAGAATGGCCGACTATCACCCACACTATATGACATATAAATGAGATAGGTTTATATGTCTTATATGTGATAGAATCTAGAATCAAAATCATTTATAAGTCATGTTACACAAATATCCCCCAGGCTAGTTTAATATAGTTTAATCTCTTTTGTTTGGAAGATTAGTAGTTGTTATATAACCCCCTCCCCCCCAATCTATGTTTGTAGCACTAGATATTCCCGACACACAATCGGGGTGATGCCCGATTGTGAGTTGTGTCTAGTTAAGTCTCAGATTCTAGCATCTCTGTGGACAACCTTGGACTTGCCACTGACTGCTTTCTAGTAGTTGGTAGTGAGCATACATGAGCAACATATAAATTTCTATCTTTGCATCTTGCGCTTCGCGGTAATTTATCTCCTGAAAGGTTGGTTTGTTAACGATCCCACAGAGTTCGGATCACACCTCAATCTTTTGATACAGCTAAAAACCTGTAATCTCACTCTCGCTGCTAACAAGCCATTGCTTAAAGGACTTTATTTCATAGGTTGTAACCTTTAGATGCGGGAGTAAGTATATTACATCACCGGGCTCTCCACTGTGGACATTGATCCTATGCCTAGAGAGGAAAAGGAATCGGTGCCTTGTAATGACTCTAGGGTTGTCACAATCCTAGTTGCTAGTAACTATAAATGCGTAATTATTGGGTAAGCCAGGGTTTATCCCGTTAGGAATTTCTATACAACAACCCATGGTCCACTGATCCTGACATGCATTTCCTCACATGAACATCCAATTAGATTGAAGTCCAACTAATTTCCTAATCAGGTTTTCATCATAGTTTCACACATTTTTTTAAGCTAACCCTCACCTTTTTCCACATTTGGCCTCTCATTTTTGCGTATGTTGTCCTTTCGGGTTTCCCATTTTTGCATAGGTTGTCCTTTCGGGTTTTCAACCTATCCGAGCTTCCAAATTTGCCTAAGTCACCCTTTTGGATTTTCGATATACTTTTTCAACCTACCCGATATTTTGGAACGGAGATAGTAGTTAATTTTTTAAAAAAATAATAATTTAAAGATGTTTTATGTCAAGTAATATAAAATAAAAATCTATGAAGATTTTAATGTTGGTGATTATATATTTCAATTGACTAGATATACTTCGATGTTTTAAATAAAGAGAGATTTTAATGTTGGTGATTATATATTTCAATTGACTAGATATACTTCGATGTTTTAAATAAAGAGTATTATTTTTATAATCAAATTAAAATTAATAGCTAAACCTTTTACTATATATATATCAAACAGAAAGCCTGACAATAAGAGTATCAAGTACATATGACAATATCAAAATATTGTTTGATGGTTATATAAGAGAAATGAATTGAGAAATGATGAAACTTACTCCCTGACGCCCTGTAATTCTCTCTTAATCTACTTTTGAATTTTAAAATTTAGAAATGTTAAATAAGTGGATAAAATTGAATTGAAATAAGAAAAAATGAAATGAATGTATGTAATAAGTTTAAATTGTCATAATTAGAAAGTTTCAATATAAAACAAACATCTCAAACTAGAAACTAAAAAGTATGCTAATATTAGAAATATATAAGAAATTAAGAATAGCGTGTAATTGTTACATTAAAAACACCACAAAATCTCATGCTCTTTTAGGTCAATGATCATTAACTAAGTGCGCACGTTGGCAAGTGCCAGACTTCCACCTTTTTTTTCAGGGTTTGATTTGACGAAGAAACCGATATCCAAGTAGTCGAAGCTCCAATTTGATGGTCAAACATTTGTTACAATTTGCTTCACAAGTAAAGAAAAGGATACAACGAAAGATTGGACCATTTGAAGGATAGATTTCCTTCATCTAATAACACATCCTTAAATATTGAGACACTATTTTATAATACAACTATATAAAAGATGTTAGTTGGATGACAAAGTTTGAAGAAAAAATGGTCTTTGCATAAATATATGAAAAGACGAGATTTATTTAGAATAATATAAAATGATGGGTTTATATTTTGAAATTGGAACATTTAAGTTTTTATTAAAAACATTACATATTCATAGTAAAACATATAAATTATATATCTCTAAATGTATAATGTTTCTAACCAAAACTCAAATATTGTAGCCGTTTAATTTTACTCAATAAGCTTATAATCTGAACTTGACCCAAATTTTAATTGTTTTAACCCTCAAATTTTTCATCTTTTTGTGGTAAAATTTCACTTGAGTCCCTAGTCTTTCCATAGATTATGGAAAGGTCTTCTTTCAAGATAGAAACTCTAGATGGATAGATGAAAATAAATTTAAATAAATAAAATAAAATAAATTTACATTTGTTAGACCTAGGGGTGGTAAAATAAATCCGTAACTCGCGAGTTAACCATGTTTTCTATTTTTAAACCCGAATGAGTATGGATCAAATTGGTAATAAAAAATATGGGTCACACAGGCGGAGTTTGTGAGTTGACCACGAGTTTATTTATGTTGATAAATACATGAGTTGGATTTGCGGATTGACCACTGGTTGACCACCACTAGTGGAGGAGCCTCTATTAAAGGTTGTTCCTTTGAACCAGAGAAGTCACTTTGGAGGTGACTTCTCTGGACATGCCTTTGATTGATGATGATCAAAGGCAGTTTCAGCAACCGCCTTCCAACACAACAATGGAAGGAGTTTAAAACCGGCTTCTAAGATGAGCGACGAACCGCCTTTGATATGTTCCAAACTCAGAACATCATGCATGTCATCGAACCCATTAATGAGTTATGAGCTCATAGCCTTTGAAAGGTTCCAAGTTCGGAACAAGTCTCCCACCAGCCCAAATAGTTTCTACCTCGGACGGCATTTCCATTCCAAAACTGTAAATTCTCGATTTGGAACTATTTAATGCATGAAAAAGTCTTTTGGACTCGGAACATGAATCTGGTCATGCGTTCTGAGCTAGTAACTATGGTTTGGATTAATGAGGAAATTGTAGATGCTGGGAAAGTCGTTCCGAGCTTGGAACTTAATTCGGATAGTATGGTCAAATTATGCTATTTCTTTAGAATCCGGCTACATGAAAGCCTAATATAACATGTCAAAATACATCAAAATACATGTCATTTTCACACTATCAATAAAAAATCTATGGACTACGCTGGCAAGGAACAACCTGTAGATAAGAATAGAAATCTTGCACATTCTATTCAAATGACAATGTCCTCATATATACTAGCTACATATATCACCGCTATGTTGGGATTTCCAATAGAAGCGGAATAGGTATTCACAATATATCTAGCCAATCAATTTCTTGTCATGTTGATATCAGTTTGCGAATACGGCCTGTGATCGTTTGTAAAATTCAATGAACTATAGAAAGTTAATAATATGTGTAATAAACCAAAAAAATGAAGCTATAGCATGGAAAGAATGGAACAAGATTTAACTCAAATCTTACTTCGTCGATTTCAAGATAATCCATACAGATTTGTTGGAAACACTCCACCGCATATAGCATTATATAATATCCACACTCCCTATTATTTGTTTGTTTCTTGTACTAATTAATACAAAAGAATTAATCAATCATAACAAAACTTCAAATTGTAGAATTAAAAGTAATTGTCAACATAGTTAACTTTCGAATCATAACATCTCTATGGACGACCGTAGACTTGCCACAGACTACTCTCTAGTAGTTGGTAGTGAGAACGGGAGCAACATATAAATTATATCTTTGCATTTTAGCGGTGTGCGAGTTAATTTAATCTCTCCTAAAAAATATTGGTTTGTTAGCGACCCCATAGAGGCCCTCATGATTTCCGAAAAACTGGAGGCCCTCAAGAACCTCGTGCCAGTGTTCATTGATCGCGGCGAGATTAAACCGGACCAGTTGTTCAAGGAAACCGCCGACTACATCGTCATCCTCCGAACTCAGATTTTTATTTTGCAGCAATTGGTCGATTTAGATTCCTAAAGCCGCTAAGTCACAACAGAACTAAAGCGACGCCGCTGTATAGTGCCAGTAGTACATCGTAGCAACAATGTTAATTTCGTCATCATCGATCAATATTTTTAAAATTGTTATCATCATCGATCAATATGTATTGGCCCTGCAGGCCATTCTTCTCCAAAGGCCGAAGGGTTAGTTGATTGCTAGCGGTGATGATTATTATTTTTTTGTGCGGCGGATTTTTTTAAAAAAAATTGAACCACATGAGTTGCGAGTTTATCCATATATGTTTCTATATAAATTCATATGCATTCATATATGGGTTGAAACCCGCAAGTTTACCAATTTTCAACCCATGAGCAAAATGATTTTTACCCCTCGAGTTGAGCGGATTTAACCCCAACCTGTTTTGACCCGACTCATTTCTTAGCACATCATAAAATGGGGTCGAAATGAATCATACCCATATTTTATTAATTACCCATATTACCTAACATATACTTGTCCCATCTGCCCATTTATCCCCCTAGTTAGACATGGAATGTGACAGTAAAAACATGTCTAAAACGGAGTATGTACATAAAAAATATATATAAATAAAGGAAGCAGTAATTATTGATGGATGTAAAATGTCAACTGTGAAATCATTCAATTTGGCAAATTGTATGTACGTCAGTGGCAAGCACAACGTTTGAATATCTTGCTTGTATACTTTCGTTTCAAACCATGAGTCGACGGTGGTATGTTTGTTTGACGGATTTAGACGAACTTATAAAACGTCAGTGTGATTGAACCCTACATTATGGTTTCTTTGTTTAAATATATTACACGTGTTAGTATGTGACAATTGGGATATCAATTTTTTTGATGGTGTGACTGGTGTCATTTCGGGATTTAAGAAATATGAAATTCGCTGAAGATATATACTAATTCACATTAATTAGTCCACGAAATCAACATGTGGATTTTGTTAATTCTTAGATGAGTGGGTTCACCTTCAAATTTCCTAACAACCCATTACATTTCATTGCGTGATAGTAAATTGATTTAAAGCCAAAGTAAAGAATCTTCTCTTGAAATACGATTATGGAAAAATCAGCACTTTAAATGCAATTTATTATAAAAAGATGAAAATTTACGTGCTAAAACAATTAAAATCCGGGTCAAATTCGTATTATAAAATATTTGGATAAACTCACACACCTACATTATTAAAATTTTGGTTAGAAATATTACATATTTAGATTAAAAGTTTTAATCTAAATATGTAATGTTTCTAACCAAAACTCAAATAATGTAATTTATATGTTTTACTCTAAATATGTAATGTTTCTAACGAAGACTCAAATTTTCACTTGCAGTTACTGCAGAGTCCAAACTTATAACTTCATATTTTTCTAATTAATCCCGCATTTCCATATGCTTATGAAAAACGGTCTTTCCCAAATTTTGTCCAAAGTAAAAGAGGGAGAGAAAAGAACTCGAACTAATAGGCATAACTAATTTAATTACACTCCATGTAAATTGAGTCGTCCTCTCTGTAACAGATAAGTCAGATAAGTCAGATAAGTCCAAAGTTCAGCCCACATACCTAGCAAACAATTAAAATTTTGGAGTAAATTCTTACTAGGGATTACCCAACCTTATATGACTGTGTTGGTGGTATCCGTTGTGATTTCAATCTGCGGATGATCGATGAAGGTCTGATTGTGATGGTTTTGATTTCGGTGGTGGGTGTTCATTGGTGGTACAACTTTTGAGTGTTCTATGGAGCTAATTGTAAATTTTGGAGCAATTTCTTGCTAGAGATTACCCAGTATATGGGACCATATCGGTGGTGCCCGTTGTAGTTTCTCAACCTGCAGGTGGTTAATGAAGATGTGATTGTAGTGGTTCTGGTTTCGGTGGTGGTGCAACGTTTGAGAGTTTTCTGAATGATGTCCCTAACTATGCAAATGGATGGAGTTCAAACATCATTGTGTTAACAGATTCAAATGGTGGTGTCTCATGGAGTTTCAGATTTCACTAAGTTTTAATAGATTCAAATGGCAGTGTTTGTAGTTTAGTTCTAAATAAAAAGATGTTTATACGTAATTTGGTCATATAAGTGTAATCTTAAAAAAATCAATTAAACTCAACAACAGATGATTTATTTATTCTTCAAACCTTATGTTAATATGGATTCTAGCATAATATATTTAATCTATTAAGTGAATATGCACGAATTTCATTAAAGAAAAAATAGTGAACTTTATTTTTGGTCACCAGTTCACCTTTTAGTCACATATCATAAAAAGATTATTTTTAGTTATCATGCTATTAAAAATGCATATTTTGGGCCACACTATCATCCCATGCGGTTAAGCTTCTAACGTATAATGTTTTATATTCCCTCCGTGCCAACCCTTTCTGTAGAAAAAAGAACGGCCGATTTTAATTTTTGTTGCATGAAATATCTAAAATGCCTTTCTCATTCAACCTGCCCTTTGTCTTTTTTCGGTCTCTCTGCCGTTGTTTTCTTTGTTATGCTTGCCCTGGTTCTAGATATGCGGCATCAAGCCGGTGATCTTCATTTGTGCCACTGACAAGCTCGTATCTCTGTTAATACTGCGCTGAGATGATGAGCTGGGCCCAAAGATGCCGAACGGAAGTTGTGGCGTAAGGGCTTTATTGAGATTCAGTAGGGAAGTGAGAATTGTGACAAGGAACTGAAGCGTAGAACCTAATATGGTGTTTAGATTCGTGTTCATATTTAATCAAATTAATTATTGAATGATTTAATTTGATTTAAAAGCACACTGATTTTTTTATTTTTGAAAAAACACTGTTCATCGGCACTGTTCATCGGCACTGTTCATGCCGGATTTACTGATCACTTGTATCTCTGTTAATACTGCGCTGAGATGGTGAGTTGGGCCCAAAGATGCCGAACGGAAGTTGTGGCGTAAGGGCTTTATTGAGATTCAGTAGGGAAGTGAGAATTGCGACAATGAACTGAAGTGTAGAACCAATCAGAGTTGGTGGTTGGGAAAAGGTGAAGGGTTTTGGGATTGTGAGGCTGGGAATTTTGAGTGAGTAGGAATGAATTTTGAGATTCTCGCCATGCTTTGAATGAAATTTGAGATTGTGAAATTCGGACTTTTTTTTTGAAAATTGAAGCAGAGACTTGTTTCGATATTCACTTAAATTTGAGATTGTGTGATTTTATTTATTTTTTAGATTGTGTGATTAATTGGTGAAGATTTTGTTAGTTTTGATGGGGGGCAATTGATTGTGTAATGATTGTGTGAACAATGGGTCAATATTGTGTGTATTTTGAGTGTGGATAAATCGAGATTGCATTTTTTTAAAGGAAGATTGTGTAAAATTTTAATTTCCAGGGGTAATTACGCATTATGACATGTTGAATCTTTCCTTAAATGAACAGTATGCAGATTACCTGGGACAGAAGAAAAAGAAAAGTGGACGAATTCGGTCGGGACGAAGAAAGTACTATCAGGTGTTTTGGTTATTCAATCAAAATAACATACCCCATCCGTCCCACTAATTCCTACTTACTTTAACTTTTAAAATTCAAGTTGAGCCAAGTTCAAACATTAAATTCTAATATCATTTATATAAGATTATTATCGTGTTATATTTTGTTGAATTCATTATAACACATATTTTTAAAATATTATTTTAAAGAATTCTTTTACACATGTAAATAAAGATATTAATACTAAATATTGATGCAGTTGACTGTCAAAAGTGAAATTAGGCAAGAATTAATGGGACGGAAGAAGCATAATTTATGGAATTGTATCATTAGTCACCATAGTTTCAAAAGTTCACCTTCTAGTCACTATACTTTTTTTCCTATTTTCTTTTTCCTATCTTTTTTTCCCTTTCTTTCTTTTCCTTTTCCTTTTCTTTTTCCTCTCTTTAATTCTTTTCTTCGTCAGTTAGTATCCCTTCTACTCTATCCAACTATCAATCTCTGCCGCCTTCGACCAAGACCATGAAGACATTCCCAAGCTCTCATTCCATTTCTTCATCATCGTCCATCAGTATTCCTTCTTCTAAAATTAGGCCCGATTTTCGTTACCGTCTTCCTTAACTTTGAGAAACCAACTACAATCACGAAATCGGATATGAACACAACAGTTCACAATGGCAAAATGCAGCAAAGATCGGAACGCCTTAAGCTCCTCGAGCCCATTATTGAGCACTGAGAACATGGATTCAAATCGATACGACTATTTGACCGGGCTGGATTGCAAATCTGGGGAGGTCTTTTGATTCTTGGTGAATAGCCAACATTGTCGCATGTCCCGTTTGAGTGTTTTTCAACACGAAAGGATCACTAGTAATGGAAGGGGTCGTTTATGGCGGTGAAAGTTGAGTTTAGACGGCGTATTTTGGCCTTCCTACTTGGCACCGTCACGCATCATGCACGTTGTTGGACAACAAATTCTAACTGCTATGAAAATTGTTATCCACAGTGCTTCAAAGCACTGTGTATTGTTATCGAATAACTGGCATGTTACATTTCTAGGATCCAAAGAGGGGCACAACATGTCGCTCGATCTATAATTCCAAAATCGGAATTGTAATCCTCGAACAAGCAAACTTAAGAGGGTATCTAGTCCAGTTTCGGAACAACATCTAGAATAATATTGATTTTCTAGTGACATGAAACATACATTTTCAATGGCAGAACATGATTTCCCAATAGTGTGGGACAATATTATGTTCCAAAATTGGAAAATTAATCGAATATATTTTTGTTGTCCTATTCCTACTTCGGTTGTAAATTTGGAATAGTGGCTGAAATGTAATATGGCATCGATTAAAGTAGTTAGGAATTCGAAACAGGAGTTGGTTTAATTTGCGAACTAACATCCAACAGAGGAATAGTCGTCTGAAATTGTGGTTCCAGTTGGATTTTTTTCTTATATGCACTTAATTAATTAATTAAACATCATACAACAATAAAAGTAGTTTCATACAAGAACACAGATATTGTACAATAATTATTTCTACACATAGTTTTACTATTCTAGATAACTATAATATCCCTAAACCTCAAATGAAAATGCATTAGAGCTACTCTGGGTTTTCGAGACACACATAATGTCACATACCTTGTTAGAGGGTGTTTATGATTATCCTGCATGTATGGAATCGAACAATGTTGGGGTGTTGAGTTGTCTCACACTATCTTCAATCTCTCGGTTGTTTATAGTGTTGTATCGTTAGCGAATAAGATCTAAAATCAAAGCGGTGATACGTTGTCAATAATTTCTTTAAAGATCGAGCAGAATATAAGTACTTGCATATGTTTTTCAAACAAAAGTACGACAAAAACTATTCTAAATAAGTACCTTGCATTACCTCTAAACTGCATTCTTTTAACGTAGCCCCTTCGTGTGTTCAAACCACTTCTTGATATCACCATTCCTTGACACGTTAACGTGTGAGGTCCTAAAATTATATAAGAGAGAGGTTAATTGTTTGAATATACTTTTTGGCCACAAGTACGACAAAGGGTAGTATAAATAAGTACTTTACATTACCTTGTGTTTCCGCAAGACTAGGTCACACTGGCCGATGCTATTAAGCAGTGGTGCGAACACAGCTCCTCCAGACAATTCTTCTACAGATAGTGTTGTTAGGAGAGCTTGGTATGGGGTTTTCATAATAAGGTTTGATCCTTCATTTTGTGTTACATTTTTTTAAGGGGACACACCAGCCACTACTATCGAGGAGTGGTGCGTACACACGTCCTCCGGCAGAATACTATCTATATAATTGGTTGGAGGATATGCTTAACCCCACTACTCAATAGTCTTGACCGGTATATCCCCTTTAAGAACGGAAACAAAAAATGAGGGATCTAACCTTATTACAAAAACCCGATAGAAACCTTTCCTAACATCTATATAGCAACTTTTCTGCATTATGTTCATATTCAATACCCTAAACCCTAAACCCGGATGTAGCAGATTCAGTATCCTAGTATGTTATAGAAACTTTTTTGTACCTTGAGAATGATTTCGTAGGTGCCGATGTATGTTGCAGAGCACTTTATATCAAACTTAACACCACATGTTATAGTGATTGAAGAACCCAAAACCATATACCAGATTCCCGAAAGTGTGATAGTAAGAAATATGTGTATATTGTGTTGATAGTTTCCGGAATTTGTGAGAATGATTAATATAGTGAGGTAACTGAGGTGTGCAGTAACCGAAGAAGGAAAGTTTTCAGAGAGGAGGGGTATCTTAGTTTTGTAAACTATGTTTTTCATAGTTTTTTCCCACTCTTTATGTAACCGACAGGACAATAACTAATAGAAGGCGGTTCAATCGCTGCGTTGTTGAAACATTTTTATGTATTGATGGTTTACATTCCAAAATCATAAATTACTTTTTATGTTTCCTGTGCAATAAGAACAAGTAAAAGGTGTTTCAACCTCTGTGCATTTAATAGTTTTCAATGCTGCGTTCACCTTTCCAATTTCATAACCTGAACCGGTCAACAACTATTTAATCGAGATACATTAGTAAATAGATAGATTTGAAAGTGTTATAGCCGGTGGAGAGTCCTATGACTTGCACTGATAAGCCGATATGTATTTCAAAATCAAAATATTGTTCTTATGCATTTTGATTAAATTATTTTCACAAAACTGAATAGGTAGTAGTTTTTTTTTAAATGGATTAATTAATAGTTCAATGTCTGTGGTTAGGTAAGCCCCATGCATAAATGAAGATCCTCCTGTATTGTTCTAATTCTGAATGATTTGTTGGATATTATGAAGGTGGATGAACTGCTCAGTTCCAGGATCACCACCTTTATCGTAATTGGCACGAGTGTGTGAAATAAAAAACATGATTTTTTTTAAAAAATTATCCCTCGCCTAAGCAGAGCATGTTCCGTTTCCGAAACTTTGCTGGTGCCCTTTTACGAAAGGGGAAATTCACGAATAGATTTTTTTTTAAAAAATGCACAAACTTCTTACATAGATTCTAACATGGTTGGGGAGTCTCCCCCAAATGACCATAACATTTAACTCCTGCATCAGACTATGATAATTTTGAGACTTAAGCCCCGCTAATTTTAACTCCTCAACGGACAAATATTTGCTTAGTTTAGATGAGTACGCGGAAGGAACTTTATTTCCCTTCAACGATTCACATAATTGTTTCTTCTCATCTGTCAACATTGTGTAGGAAACTGGAGATAGGAAATTTTTCCGCCCTCCACAACTGGCACTAGTTAATGCCTCTTTCCCATTTTTTCCATGTCAAGACGTGACTTCAAACCATCATTTGTTAGCCCGGGTGTGTTAAAAAATGTCCCAATCAAGCTGCCACAAACGTTCTTCTCTTCATGCATCATATCAAG
The DNA here is from genome assembly GCA_032355605.1 of Rubia tinctorum. Lineage (NCBI taxonomy): Eukaryota > Viridiplantae > Streptophyta > Magnoliopsida > Gentianales > Rubiaceae > Rubia > Rubia tinctorum. The sequence continues at coordinate 13,903 of JAULKM010135700.1, forward strand.
ACAGTGCCTCGCATTCAGATGCTCCAAGTAAGATAGGTTGAAGAGAATGGAACATTTCTTTCAACTTTCTCCATTCGGATTTTTTCTCCGGTTCTTACCAAAGTCATTGTTAATAAATTTTACTTGTTCATAAAGATCCTCTCCCGTAACAGGTTGTGGAGGCATGCCCTTCTCAATCTCCCCATTGAACTACTTATTTGCTCTATGCCACAAGTCATTTATCGGTAAGAACTTTTGATGACCAAGATATAAAGTTTTCCTACTATGCTCCGAATGTGTAAAACTAGTATTCTTTTCACCCATATGAGATACGTAGTGACCTTTCACTGAATGTCCGGATACATTTTCATACACTGAAAATTTGTTAATTGTACAAAACAACATTGCTTTCATCTTGAAGCTACCTCCATGGTAGCCACCGCACGTCCAATTATCTTTGCACTAAAACTTTCTCCATGTTGTCAACCAATGGTGCAAGATATACATTGTTGTCATTACCCGGTTATTTAGGCCCTGGAATCATCAATAATAGCAGAATATACTCTCGTTTCATCGTTAACCAAGAGGGTAAATTGTAAATCACCACCATGATGGGCCCAAACTGTTAATACTACTCTAATTTCCAAACAGATTCATACTGTCGGTAGATAGCCTTAGATGCAAGTTTTGTGGTTTATTGATAAACTAAGGGAACATGTCATCAATCTTCTTCCATTGATCACCGTTTGAGGTGTGCCAGCTATCATCGTGGACGGGTTTCGATCTATCAGCATGCCATGTCAAATGGTTTGAATATTCCTTGTTTGCATACAACTGTTTCAACCTAGAAATTATTGGAAGGTACCCTGGCTAGCGTTTGTTTGATCATTATTGTAACAACCACACAGCCCACATCAACATTTCCCGTCTTTGACTTATACCATGGCTCATTACATACTTTGCAACAATATCTAACTTCATCCTCTTTTCCTCGGTAAAACATATAATCATTGAGCAAGCATAAATCTTTTCCTCCATTCACATGGGACATAGTATCTTCTTAGCAGCGTAAACACGGTTAGGAATAAGATTGTCGGAGCTTAATATAGTATCTTTCTATCACTCACCCGATGGTGTTTCCATGACATTCTACATAGCTTATAGGACCTCCGATCTATAGACAAACTTCTCGGTTACATCGTTTGCTAATTCATCCAACCGTTATTTGTAATCCATGGGATTGGAAGCCCGGTCATCCTTAACATCATCACGTACATCCCTAACTTCTTCGTGCCAAATCCACCTCGTATATGATCCTTCGAAACCTCAGAATATTAAATGTTCATGCACACCACAGACCTCCACATAAACATCATATTTTCAATCTTGACAAAGAAAACGAATGTATGAATAGTTTTCCATCCTTGCATGGTTAGACGCCACCTGAAGGAAATATCAACATGTTAAACATACCCATATGAGGTTCTTAGATTGACCAAAATTATACTTGCATGGTCAATTATTATTTTCACACTCTACCAAAAAGGCCGTTGGTGTTTAACATATATGTTTAGTTATGAATGAATAAACACACAATATACAAGTGGAGTAGAATGTTTAATACCTCCAACTTATGTTTCACCGACAAGCCCTTAGGAACAATACCTCCAACACGCTCACAATTAGGTGTACCCCTCTCCAAATCTAAGAACTGGAAAAGTGTGTGGACTACTTCAGAATTCGGATGTTAATTAGAAAACCAACACTTAGATTACATTAACGATCATATTGCCGCCATTAGTGGTCATATTTAAATTGTCATTGATAAATGGCGTTTCCACAGAATTTTCGAATATGGGAATACCCAATATTAGTTTCTACATCGATCACAAGGTTAGAGACTACTCTTTCTAAGACAGAGTGATTTTTTTACGTTTATAATAGAAAAAAGCCAACTTATCTTACCGAGTTGTAACGCACCACAACATTTTCTGGCTACCGTATTGTTCGATTGGGTGTATTTCATACACATATTTTATGTATTTTGAAAGGTTTATTTTGTCATTTGATGTGCAAGTAGGTGTGTTTTTGTGCAGAAATCATTAGATTGTGTCATACACTATACTCTTTTTCCCTCAACCGTGGTTTTTTTTAACACGGGGTTTTCCCGGTAATGTTTTTAATGATCAGGTAGTATGCTCCAATGAAAAAAATGTTCTCATTGTACCTCCTGAGGAGGGATACGAGACATTACTCCAGAATGAAAAATCGGAAGCAATTAGATCGGGCTATGAAGAATTTGGGCTCAATTAGGTTGGATTAAAGAAGTTTAAATTAATGATTAGAAGCCCAATTCCGTATAGTTTTTTGAAGCATAGAAGCAGCTTAGTAATATGATATTTTGATTAATTCGTCAATTTTGATTCTTGATTTGCATGAATTTACATGCGGCAAGTGTTTGTTCCTTGAGTGATCAGTTTGTAGGTTTTGTTAGTTTCATTTTTATTTGTTATGTTTAATATATTTTTTTATTTTATATGAATATGTTTCATAGCTAAATCTATTTTTCGAATTAGGATAATGAAGCATTAATTTGGATTTTATATGTGAAGTCTGATTATTCAGGATAATTGATTTATATGGGTTCCCAATTACATTCTGTTAATATTAATTTTCGTCCACGCGCCACTGCTTCGCCGTCCACGCACCGCCTTCTCGATCCGATGTTGCTTTTGTCAACTGCTGCTTGTGTCAAATCCACACACGAAAGTTAAATCCGTTGTTCACTACCAATCACAAGATATTTTTAAGCCATCTTCTCCGGCCGAACCGCCCATTATTTTCACTATTGCAGGACAAGTACATAGGCACCGGTATTTTATACATAGGCATTGGTATTTGGCAAAATACCGGTGCTTATGTAGAAAAATACCGATGCCTATGTTCCTATTTTGGACTAGCGTTTGGAAAATTCTGATTCACAATCTATACCGGGAGCACAGGGGTTATCTAATAATTGCCGGTGTTTTCCGCAAAATTAGCAGCTCGGTCTACCACCATCTCCGTCATCACATGCGCCACATGCACAGAGCTCACCGCCAACGCGTGCAGCTCACGGGTGGGCAGACACGCCTCCATCGATCACCGTCACGGCTCCAGCAGCTCTGGCACCAGTCCAGTCGCTACCAGCTGCCTATTCCGTGCCTCCCCTATCGCCAGCGACATTTCAACCATCGCCCTCGAGTTTTGCACCAGCCTTGGGTTTCGTGCCCACCTCGAGATTTGTGTCATCTCCGGCATCGGGTCTTTCTTCTCATCATCCGATGGCTACTCGATCTCGGAATAGCTCTCTGTGGTACAAAGATATATCAGACTATGATATTTCTTGTTTACTGGGTGTTTTGTGTGCTAAGACCGAGGCTCGAAGTAATCGCTCGGCTGTAGAGGATTCTAAATGGGTTGCTGCCATGGATTTAGAGATGAATGCTCTCCGCACTCAGCATACGTGGGATTTGGTTCCTCGTTTATCCAATGCAAATGTTGTTGGTTCCAAATGTGCTTATCATTTAAAGTATAAGGCTGATAATTCTCTAGACAGACATAAAGCAAGGTTAGCTGCTTAGGGTTTCTCGCTATTACCTGGTTTTGATTATGATCATACATTTAGTCCTGTGGTGAAGTCTTCTATTGTTCATACTTTTTTATCTCTGGTTTTCACTCAAAATTGGCATTTACGATAGCTGGATGTCAAGAATGCATTTTTAAATAGCGTTCTTGACTCTCCGATTTATATGGAGCAACCTGCTAGATACAAAGACCCAATGCATCCTGATATTTTTTACCGTCTATGCAAGGCAATTTATAGATTGAAGGAAGCTCTTTGTGCTCTGTTTCAGCGTTTCAGCTCTTTTTTTATAGGCCTGGATTTTGTACGCAGTTCCTTCGATACATCATTGTTTGTATTTTTCATAGAATGCCTCTTTGTTTTACTTGTTGGTTTATGTTGATGACATTATTCTCACTGGAAATGAAGGTTGTCTCACTCAAAATTTATTGATTGGGTTAATCAGGAATTCAAGATTACCGATCTCAACACTCTGCACTATTTCTTGAATTTTGAGGTTGTTCGTACTTCTTACGGATTATTCCTTGTTCAAGCCGGATGTGTCAAGGACAATTTATTGCGAGCTAGGATGCAGGATTCCGCGCCCGTTCCTATTTCATTTCACTACCACAGAGACAGCCCTCTAGCACCGATTTTTAAAAATTAGTACCGGTTTTTTGAAAACCAGTGTTATTTTTTTTACAAAACCGGTATTAATTTAACACCGGTTTTCAAAAAACCGAGGATAAAAATTTAAAAATTCAATCTTCTCGCCAAAAATTTCAATTTTTTTGCCAAAAATGTCATGTGATGGCCGCAACCGCTCTAAACTAAATATTTTTAAAATTCAATCTTACCGCCAAAAATTTCAAAAAAATCACTTATTTTTTTGTCAAAAATTTCATGCGATGGGCGCAGCCGCTCTAAGCTAAATATTTTTAAAATTCAATATTCCCGCCAATTTTTTTTAAAATCCAAAATTTTTTAAAATATTTGCCAAAAATATTATGAGATTTGTGCAGCTTTACGCTGCCGATCTAAGCTAAATTTATTTTTTCTTAACTTTCAAAATCGTTCACTTCGTTTGTTGACTTTAATTATAACTAAATTGACTTAAATAAATCAACTGATACCCTTTATTGACCTAATATAAATAAGAATATAAATGTTTGAATAACAAAAATCATGTGTTTTGGAGCAATGGATAATGGGCAAACCCAATTTTGGGCCACAGTGTAATTTTACAAAATTATGTACAAGTAATTAATGTTGACTTTTGAGGCCCTTCCATTCTCCCATACATGCCCAAATCGCAAAGTCGCAATCGTATATTATTCAATTGAATTTTGGTGTTACCAATTTCGTGATTCGACAATTCCAAA
>JAULKM010135725.1:0-18866 GCA_032355605.1 Rubia tinctorum
CCACTCCTATATGTATGAACCCTTAGGAAAATCCATCTTCTTTGTGGATGACCCCGACTTGCCAAACTATCTACTTAGTTGTATTTAGTAAGCATTTATGGCATAAAAATAGTATTTTTGAGAGGTACGGCGACGACCTCCCACCGCTCCATTGACTCTGTTGTGGGCTGCATTACATGTCGCGGCCCGCAGTGATGAACCTAGCATGCTTCTACCAACTTTCAATGTTTGGCCTTCTTCTTGAAAATCTTCATACTTTATTCCTTGTTTCTTCAAAACTCAAATTCTTCCAAACTCGAACACTTCAAAATGATCTAAAATAGTTCATAAATTAAATAATTATGATATAAAACATATGAATTCATCCTAGCCCTTTAATTTATAAAATGTTAATTTCTTTTTTATTAAGTCCCTAATCTATTACAAAATTAGACTTCGAATGCGATAAAAATGGGATATGAATTGAGCACATCAAGAGCCATTGTCGGTGAGAAGATGGAAGCGACTATGGATGAGAAGGTGAAATATACTGATGAGCAGGTGAAATTTACTTCGAATGGTGATTTGAAAGCGATTGTTGCTAAGGATATGAAAGCTTCTGCCGATAAGGAGATGGAAGCTACTGCTGATGGTTTGGATCAGTTAGTTGAAGATGATGTTCAATGTGAGTTTTTATTTTTCAAATTTGTGTTATTGTTTTCATAGTGATTTTTTCTATGTAAGTATTTGGTTATATTTTACCATTTGCTTTTATTTGAAGCTGCTATAAATTTTGTGAATGATGAACCAACTGTTATAAAGCTGATTCTTCAATGGTTGCAAGTAAGTGGTTGTTATTTTCTGTTATTTTTCCTGTTCTTATTCATAGTGTTTTCTACTAATTTTTATTATTTTTTGTTTTGAAAGAAACAAGTGATGAAGATGTTGTCGGGGGTGGATCATTTTTGGTGAAGACGATGTTCATGAAACTCAGGAAGAAGAGCTTTCTGGTGACAATGTTGGCAGGGGTGTTATTAGTGACGATGATATTAAAACTGATGAGACTGCATTTGAAGTGAACAAGTATGCTGAGGAAGCTGGCATGGGTGTTGTCAGTTTTGATGTTAAGGAGGATGAAATCAAAGAGAATCAGAATGGTGAGGAGGCTAGAAGATTTTGTGTTGTCTTTGACGATGTTAGTGAGTGTCAGATGACTGTTAATGATGAAAGTGAGGAAGAGTTGGAGATTGATCACGTAGATGGACTGGATACTGGGGTTGATGCTTGAATTGAAATGGAATTGCAGGAGAAACCAATGAAGAAGAAAGGCAAGAGGCCTGTTGTTAGTCGAGTTTTTGATAAACCTCATAAAACAAAATATTGGTATAGGGAGATAGGGTACAATTTTTGTGTTTTTTAAAATCATTTTTTGTTATTTTTTTGTTGATTTTGTGTTTATATTTGTGGTGATGATTTTGCTTTCTTTTCATTTTTTTTGCTGAGTATGAGTTTATATTGTTGCATTTATTGTTTGGTTTTTTCTTCTGCTCTTTTTAACTTTTATACTTAATGGTTGCAGTTTGTTTGCTGATGTTATTATAGCGTACTTTTTTATGATGTTGTTGGTGTTATATTTTTTATTTTAATCTTTTTATTTTGCAGCGTTAATGACAGGTTCAAGAGCACATGGTACTTGAACAAAGATATTATTTTGGTTTATTTTATAATGGCTGGGCATGAAAGAGCGAATGAGGAGGCAGTTTTGGTGGCCTACTTAAGTTTAAGATTAAAAAGGTGTCGAAGGACCTTGCTTATTATTTGATCAATGGCTTCAATCTAACTGTTGTAGTACGGTCTGTAGGTGATGAGAGGTATGGTCCTCTTAGGGACAACATTTATGATATCTTCAAGCTGCCTATTTTTGATCATGAGATTACATAGGTCAGCCACAAGGGCAAGCATCAGGGTGCTTCCTTGTGCGATGTTGATATCAAGGCTAGGTGGCAGCGTAAGTATGATAATCAAGGTAAAGGTGTAGTGACTACGATTAGCTTATTAAATGAGATAGTTTTGATGCATTTTACTAGTCAAATGCCTGAATTTAAGAGGTGTTTTTATGTACATTCTTTGTGTGCTATTAGCTCTCGTTGCTCGCAGCAACATAGACATGAAGCTAGTTAGCTTGCTTGAATATGTGGACCAAATTAGTAGTTATTATGGGTGTGGGTTTGTTATGAAGAGCTACTGTGAGGCTATTGATAGGTGTCGTAGGATTAGGAGTTATAAGTCACTGAATGTGTGTTTGGCATCCCCTTTATTGACCTACTTTTATAGGTTTCTCTTGCATAGTGTAGTTGACTTTACTGCGCTCCCCTTATCTCAACACTGGGGCACTGAGAAAGTTGAGAAGCATAGGTGACTTACTTCGTAGGGTAGAGTACAATTCATCATTGTGGGAGAAATGTTGGTTTTCCATTGACCTCGAATGGTAGGATTTTAACTTCACTTTGATCCGCACCTGTTGATATTGGTAGATCTTTTGAGCCATCTTCACATGCCATTGTTGTTGGTCCTTTGAGATCTACTAGTGCAGCTGAGAGGTTCATCAAGTTGGTCATGCATGATGGTGGTTTATGTAAAGAGGATATTGAGAAGAAAGCTGAAAGTGTAAGTTTCTCTTTTATGATGTTTGAAATTAGTAATTTCTGTAATGTTAGGATTAATATGTGTTTTTTTTAGTGACAGGTTTTTTATGCTGCGAAGGTGAGGTTTAAGAGGAACATCACACTAGAAACTGGTGAGTTTTTGGATATGATTTTAAAAGCAAATGAAGAGAAAGTTGTTGAAGGTGTAGTGTAGCCTACTCCACCAGAATAATGCATGCGGGAATTCTATGATGATCCAAAGACCTAAAACATGATCAATGATGTTATTAAAGATGTTTTGAAGAAGCGTAGGACAAGGTCGCCACAAATGTTTTCGTTTTACTTTTTAAAATGTAGTCAAGAAAATTAGTAGTATCGGGTTGTTGTTGATTAGTTGTACTTGTTGAATGTTATTTCCGGTGATTAGTACTACTGTTGATTGTAGTTTTAGTGTATGGTTTGGCTAAAATGTTGGTATTTTTATGTTTAGTGGTTGCTCCATTTTTTTGCACAGAATATCAAATGTTGTTTGGCTAATATTACTTGAGTATTCAACTGGTTATAATGATGTTTGAAATGTATTAAGAAAATTTAAATTTTCACTTGTATTTTGAATGCATGTATAAACTTTAACACCATACAGCTGAAACTCAAAAACAATATTAAACCAACTACACATCAGTAAAATTAAATTTTCATTTACGTGCAATATTCAATGAAGCATTTTCAAAATTTGATAAGCATCACTCCAAAATTTGATAAACATCATTCCAAAATCTATAAACATCATTTAACGTTCTACAAATATCAACCAACCACAGATCTGGGACAAGAGTGTGCAACAATATCGTAATCAACATTCCAACATAAACAAATTTAGAACAAATGTTCATTTGGTAGCTTCAATTGGTTTTTTATTTCGGACTTTGATTTGGCCCTTTTCCTTGCCCACTTTGTCTTTGGATAATTAGGATCATGTATAACTAGTGCATAAATTCCTTCAGATTGAGTTAATGCATTGGTTTTTGAAAAGCTGATATTATTCATTATGTGATGTTGCTGTGTTGATGGTACAAGTATCTCTCTGAAAATATTCTTCTAAAATATTTCTTGCATCATGATATGTGCATGTGTTAACCAATATATTTTGTATGGCTGATTATTAGATTTAGTTGGGTTTACATCACAAGGGTTTTATATAGCCTTTGTTGGTTTTCTTGCCTAAATCCTTCGTTTTGTAGATTTATTTAGACCTAATGGATGCTATATCCTTACAAGCATCTAGATCTTATTTTGTGAGTTTCATTGTGGATCGCTCATAAGCACTTCGGAGTAGAAGGTCATTCACGAGAATGGTAGTAGATATTTGAAAGTCATTCGCATAGATGGTAGTAGACCGAAGGTCACGCGCTTAATCATTGTAGTAGATGGAAATGCGCCAAGGAGAAGGGAGTTGAAGTCTGGAAAAAGCTGGATATTTGCACGACCGTGTTATATTGCACGGTCTGTGCCAGCTAAATTAGTAGTGCCTAAGTAAAGGCACGGGCAACAAGAAATTTCATGGCACGTGCCATTCAATATGACCGTGCAGCTAAGTATGAGCACGGGTCATACCCTATTGCACGACTTATGCATCTTCAAGATTAGAAATCTAAAGAATAGCCCACGTCTGCATCATTTCACACAGCTGCACCATCAGAAGGCTAAATGCCCAGCTCCGGTCGGAGGCCCATAATGAATCGCACGGGCTGCATAGTTAAGAAGGTCAAGACACGTTCCCAACCGGCGACCGGTGAAGAATTACACGTTCGCATAACTCAGAAGACCGAGAGACCACTTCCTCTGGAAGCTAGTGCACTATTGAATGAGTTGTGTGCTATTGCACAACCCGTGCCTCTATTCTAGCTAGGGTTTCTCTTAGTTTTTGGGCCTCTTCAAGGCCCATTTCCTACCTCCTATATTAAGGAGCCTATGTCTTCTAGAGTTTTAATTTTTGGGCATTAGTGGTAATTCTATTCTCCTATTTTTTCTAAGAGTAGGTAGAGGGAGAAAGGAACTAACCCTTCTTCCATCTTTTAATCTTCCTAGTTTTACCCAAGGGCACTGAATCCAATGGAAAGATTGGGTTCAATTCTTAGGGAGTAGTCTATTTGCTTGGGGATCTAGTTTTTACTCATAATTTGGTAGGTATTTTGTGAGATTCTAGGTCTCCCTATCCTTTTATGTTTATGAATATCATGTTTGACTTGTTCCTTACATTCTTGTTAAATGTATGAGTGACATCCTATATTGGCACAAACCTTAGTTTATATTTCATTTATGGTGTTATTATCGTTTGTCCCCTTGGGAGTGCCCACTAGGGTAATAAGGGGAGTGAGAGTCTGTGGCCATATAGCTATATGCATGTAGGTTGTGAGCACCGCTCCGATGACTGTACACTAGTAGAGTAGAAGATTGCACACTAATAGGTGAGGGCATAGTAGTTAGTGGCAACAAGGGTTGTAGTAATTCGACCATTGTCGTTTCAACTCTAGATTCATCATAAGATGCTGATACATTTCCCTCTATAGGCCTAGGGAGAAGTATTCATAGTGGAGGCCTGGGATGTAATCTTTATGGGAAAGAGGAGAACATAACGATTGGATCGCTTTACGCACTTTCTTAATTGCGAAGGTGGTTTTGATAGAATAATTCATGGGCACCTTTGTGTGAAAGACAAAGGGAAGTGTTGACAATTGATCAAACTATGTGACAAAAATATTGGGATAGGTTTATATATCTTGCATTAGATAGAATCTAGAATCAAAGTACTATGTCGATCATGTTACGCGAATGTCCCCAAGTCTTAGCTTAATATAGTTTAATCGCATGCTTTGCATGTCTATTAGTTTATAGAACAACCCCCTCCCCAAAAGAATATTTCTATGTTTGATCTCCCAGTGCTTTGCAGGTTAGTAGATTATCCTGTGAAAAGGTCGATTTATCAGTGACCCAGCGAAGTGCGGATCAAATTTTGGCGCCATTTCTGGGGATGCTACTTTAAAGGTTTAATTTTTAAATTTCATTACTAGTTGGTAGAGTAGTTAGTGTTGTTTTTATATTGAAACTTTAGTTGGTTTTTGTTTTGAGCTTTTTCGATAGTTATTCCAATTATTATAATTTGTTTGCTTGTGTTTTCTCTTGGGACTAATAGTGTCTAGTTTCTTGTTTATGGTACATACTCGTACTATGAACTTAGGAACTCTACACTGTCAACCGGAAAATGCAGGTGGTCAGAGAAGGAGAAGGAGGAGAACTAGAGGAGAGACTCCACAAAGACCGACTATTTTTAAAGAAAGAGTTGAGATGGAAGAAGATAATTAGACGCTTAGGGAGTTGATGGCTCCAGATCTAGAGAGTCAACCCCTTTGCATATTCTTCCCACCTTCGCTGCCTAATGTCACTTGTGAGCTGAAGAGCAGTATGATCCAATGCTTTCCCACTTTCCATGGGATGACCAGAGAGGACCCGAATAAGAACCTCTCATATTTTCACTTGGTTTGCACCAATATGAAACAACGGGGAGTGTCGGAGGAGGACTATAGTTTAAGGTCATTTCCTTTGGGCCTTAGGCCAAGGATTGGCTCTATTACCTTCCACTGGGTTGCATCACTTCCTGGATAGACATGAAGAGGAGGTTTCTCAAGAAATACTTTCTGGCTTCTAGGTCTGACTGAAGAAGCAAGTTTCTAACATTTCACAACCGGTGAACGAGTCCTTGTATGAATACTAGGAGAGGTTCAAGCTATTATTGGCTAGTTGTTTCTATCATCCATTCAAGGAAGGTGACCATGTCTACTACTTCTTTTAAGGCTTATGTGATGAAGACATGCATATGATGAATGTGGCATGTAATGGTTCTACAGCGAACAAAAGCTCCAAAGGTGTGATGGCATTGTTCGAGGAGATGACAGACGGTACAAGGCAATTTGGTACTCGATCCCATGTGAAGACCTTAGATAAGCCTGCTCATTCTCCCAAGCTTGAAGAATAATTTTAAATGCTTTCTTCCATGATGAAAGAGCTTATGAAAGGGAGAGCTCAACAAGTAAAGGTGTGCGGTATTTGTAAACTTAATCACCTAACTGATACATGTCCACAAGTTGACAACTTTGAAGAAGTGAAGGCCTTAGATTTCAATGGTGGAAATAGGCAATTTTCTAGGGGGTAACAACAAATGTCTGAGGGAACCAAGGTGGAGATAGGCAAGACCAAATGCAAATTCCTATAATCCTCAATATCGTGACCACCCGAACTTTCGGTGGTGCGATGACAACCAATAGTACAATCTAGGCGGACTAACTCAACCCTACACAAGGGGAGAAGGTCCATACAACACCAATGCTTCATTGTACAAGTCGTACTGGAAGGAGATTCTTAAAGTAATTGCACAGTTAGCGAAGAAGAGGGATGTGTTCGTGGAGCAGACGGGAATGGAGATTGAGAAGCTCGACATAAGAGCCTTTTCAAGTATTAAGAGCCTTAAAGTGCAAGTTTTTTAATTAGCTACTTGAGTGAGCCATTTTGAGGCTAGAGAATTTGGAAAACTACCATCCCAACCCGAGGTTAATCCACACAATGTGAGTGCCTTGAAATTGAGAAGAGGGAAGGAGGTACACAAAGCCGAGAAAGAGGTCGTGCAAGAGGACGAAAAATTTGTGGAGAGCAACAAGGACAATATCGAATAAGAAAAGATAGTTGTTGAGGAGGATCCCTCAAAGGATCTCCCCACCACCGAGGCAAGGGTCAACCCTCCATTTCCTAGTGCTCTACGGAAGGGCCAAAGGTGGCAACCAACGAACCTCAAATTTGCCAAGTCTTTGAGAAGGTCAAAGTTAGCATTACAATTCTTGATGTCATTGAACAAGTTCCCCTATATGCTTAATTCTTGAAAAATACTTGCACTAAAAGAAGGGGAAAATGAGCTAGAAAGGTAGGTCAATTGAAAATAGGAGGAGTATCCACTTTAGCTTATAAGAACATGTCTAAAAAGTGTGATGACCCCGGAATTTTTTTTATCCCTATTTCTCTAGGTGGCAAATTGGTGAAAAATTCAGTGATTGACTTAGATGCCTCTATCAATGTTATCATGTTTAGCCTATATGAGAACCATGACATAGGTGGGCTTAGGGACGCTAAGGTGATTGTCCAACTGGTGGACCATTACCAAGCTAACCCTAGAGATATAGTTAAGGATGTTATGGTTAGGGTAGGCAATCTAGTGTTCCTTTTGACTTCCATGTCCTTGATGTAATGCACGATGGAGGTTGACCTCCAATTTTATTGGGGAGACCATTATTGAAAACATCAAGTACCAAAATAGATGTTCATTCAGGAACTCTAAACCTAAAGGATGACATTGATATGGTTGGTTTTGAAATTTACAAGTCTAAGCATGAATCACATATTTCTTCTCTTGCATGTAATGGCATAACCTTATGTGATGAACTTGTTCAATGTGATGATCCTTGCATGATTGATAATGATGAGTTCCTTGATGAGAGTGATGAGAGAAATCATATTTTGAGTTTTGATTGTGAAAACAATGTTGATTACACTTGTGCCATGCATGAGTTTAGTGATGGTATATTTATTATGGATTATATAGTCACTAATATGTAGCGGTTAGTGGAGAGTGTAGAGGATTTAAAATCTCCTTGGCTACATCCTAAACCTGAGAAATTGACTAAGGGATCAACATCAGCTAAGGTTAGCAATTTTGATTGTGATGATGTGCTACCCACCAATGAAACCTTGCATGTTCTATCTTCTTTGAATGGCAATTTTAATGATACATATGTTGATACGCATGATTTTGATTTTCTTTCTGTGATTAAGAATGCTTTGAATCCAATTATGAACACTAACATGTATCGGAGAAGGAAGCAGGTTAAGGAATTCAAACCTTCTAAACACATTCCTACTCCCAAAATCAACAAGAATGTGTCACCCATAGTGAAGAACGAACGTGTTTTGTTTGTATATCCTAAAGTGAAGGGTAAGCCTAGGGTAATGCAGAGACCCGTCCATAGGGACGTGGTCATGGATGGTGTCAAAGATGGTGATTCCGGTGATCCACCGACCAATTTTTGTTAGATTTTGAAAATGTATGAAAAATAAGATGTGAGAACGACAATAAATAAATGGTGTTTTTTGTGTTAGTAAATTTTGAAAAATTTTGTGAGTCTTTGAGAGTGTTTGATTATTGGTGGTGTTTTAGGGATTATTAGTCATGAATTTTTTTGCTGGGATAGTACTATACTCGATTTGCGTATTTTTGGGTGCTGAAAATTTTGTGATGAAATTTGAAGGAGTTGTGCTTATCACGAACCGTGCCAAGCCTCGTGCCGCATGAACATTACAAGGCTTTCATATAGCACATGCCATGCCCATGAACAACACGAGTGATTTAAATGGCACGAGCCGTGCCGTATGAATGTTTCTCGTGCCTCCCAGATTGGCCAATATTTTGCACGGGCTCCTTATAAATACCTCATTCTTCTCAATATCCTTCTTCCCCTCTCAAATCTGTACAAAGCCCACTGCCAATTTCTTTCAAAATAACCAAAAATCTACTCGGATTTGGAAAAAGGGCAGTTCAGCTTCTTCTTTAATTTCTCTCCCAAAATTGAAGATTTGCTCTGTTCCCGGTGTTGGAGATCGACCGAATTTGATCTAAGAGGAGTCTCACACACTTGACATGCCTCAATTCATTATATTCCATCACTGATTCCAGCATAGGTACCACGGCCGAACAACCCTATGAGCATTTGAAATTTTTTATTTTAAATTTTAGAGGTTTTGGATATTGAATGTTTAGAGCTTGTTGAGGGGGGCTTGAGTGTGATTTTGAAATTTCATTTTTTTTGAAGAGTTTGAGTGTGAGAAGTTGTTGAAACTTTAGTTGGGGCAGTTAGTTACTGCTATTTGTGATGTGTACTTGTTTTGCTATGAGTATGCCTCTGAGACAAAGAGTTGGCCCCAATTTCCAATTTATGGGACTGCGCACGCTCCATGTGGAGCAAAAGAATCCATAGGAGAATCTTGTGGGATACCTTATTCTGGAGATCAAGTTTGTAGATGAGAAGTCCCTCAAGGACCTTAAGCTCTACAAACCAGTCAAGGAGACCTTGAAGAGGATTGGGATGAAGGGTTTCATGAAGAATTCGGCCCCACCTACAGTAGGTACACACTAGATTTCCTAGTGACCGTCAAGATGGCGGTCAATAGGAAGGGTGAGAAGGTGGCTAGATTCCAACCAGGTGCGAGGTTCAGTCCATGACCTTTAAGGAGATTATAGAGTGCTTTGGGTGGAAGTACGTGACATGTGCACGGTCACGACGAGGATATTTCAGGGTTTGACATTACATTTTAACCCACAATTACCCAATGATTTCGGGTGAAAGAGAGCAAGAACGATGATATAGTGCACCCAACACTGAGGTATGTGGCGAGACTTTTGAGCACAGTGGTGATGTGTCGTGGAGAGACCACCACTTCTATTGAGTGGGACTGCAGGATCTTGTGGGAGACTTGCAGTGGACGAGCTTACTCTGATCTTAGGGAGTCCTTTATTACCCAGTTCTACAACATTTCAATGAGGTCGATGGGAAAGATAGCAGTTGGGGGAATGATATCACTCCAAGATACTCATTTTAGCCTACTAATGGAAGAGGGTATGTGGGAGAACCTTAACACCCTGTACACCCTTACTTTTGGGGCTATGGTGGAGGCAACAATGAAACAGTTGGAGACTAGGGTGATTTACTGGTGCTATAAATGCGCCAACTTCATGTAAATACACCAGTCCAGGAGGACCCAACTTGGATCATCTTTCACACTTTAGAATCTTTTGATACATCCAAATCAGGGTGCAAAAGTACTAGTGGAAGGACCCCATGCCTAACAGGATGACAAGTAGGGAGAGCAGGACGACGGAACAAGGATCCGGTTTATTAGAAGCCAGCATAGCCTCAACCCGTGAACCACTAGCTCTTTCAGTCACCTCCGGTGTTTCCTCAGTTTGTGCCACTGCCTCCAGTTGAGCAGCCATATGGACCGGCACCTTTCCAAGTGCCGGTACATGTTCAGGATTTACCTTACCATTCTGAGGGGTATAATGCAGGTTCAGACAGATATAACATCTCCCACCACATAGATTATTTCGGAGAATAGACAGAGTTTCTGTGGGCCACCATCCTTCAAGAACCAAGGCACAACATCTCCATTCCTTCCTAGCATCCGCAGTATAACCCATTCTGACAGCATGGTTTGTCGGGATTTAGACAGTCTGTTTCCTCCTACGAGATGTAAGCCCATCCACTGAGATATGAGCCAGAATGGATTCAGTAGTGGGGAGATTCCTTCTTTGGGGATCTGTAGGTTATGAACCAGTTTTTCGCCCGAGTTGGCTATCTTGTTGATGAGACAGCTTATAGGTTTGACCGGGTGGATGACCAGTTGAATTACATGTGGATAGATATAAGCCTACTTCACCATGGGTTGTAGGAGATCACTGATAGGTTGAGGACCGCGGGCATTGGAGATGGTCACCCTCACTAAAAGTCGTACAGTAGGGCATGGAGCCAGGCATGGTGGACGGCACTAAGGACTTTTTGCTATTTACAACATTTTGCTTACCTTGGCTACATGCATTGGGGATAATGCATGAACTAAGTGTGGGAGAGAGGTTGGAACACCTTTATATGGGTGGCATTTTTTCTGCTTATCTGTTTATGTTTGATTTGGATGTTGATCATGACAATTGTTTTCCATATTTTCTTTTCCCACATTTGGTTTTGAAAACTTGTGTTGTTTGGTTTGTTTTTGAAAACTTTATTTTATAGGTGTCAGGGAACCTTTTGTATCTTTTTTGGGATAATGGAATACTTTGATGGTGTTATTTTGTTTTGCCTTTTCTTCATTGTAGTATTAAGCCCACCTTTGGGGCATTTTGTGTTACAAAAAAAATTGAAATTTTAAAAAATGAAATAAAAAAATACCCGCCTAAGTTGTAAACCCAAAAGGGAAACTAGGCAACAATGGGAAAGACTCGGATAGGTTGAAGAACCTATGTAAAAGTGAGAGACCATAGTGTGGAAAAATGTGAGAAGTGAGGAAACATTTGTGGGATGCTAGGATGAGAACCCGAAATGTCTCCTAGGAAAATAAGAGAAAATAAGAGAAATTGAAAGATCCTATGGCTCTTATTGATTGTCTTTTTAGAAGTTCGTTTGGTAGAGTAACTTAGCTTCACACTCATCTTTGTGAACTTCACCTTTTATTGGTATGACAGGTTAGATAGGTTATGTTAGCTTCTTTTGGGAGTGAGAGTTGTGAGATTCTTACATTTTTGGGGAACTAGGGTAGTCTAGGAATAAATGTTGAATGCTTTGGGGAACTCTTTGCATGCTATGTTCCGCTTAGATCTTTGCTCGTTCTTGTTTACTCAAGAACGAGTAAAGGTTTAAGTGTGAGGGAATTGATCTGCACCTACAAGCATGTGTTAACCAATGCATTAAGCACACTTGTTAGTATCTTTTGTATGGTTGAGTGCTAGGTTTAGTTGGGTTTACATCACATGAGGTTTAGATAGCCTTTGTTTGTTTCCTTGCCTAAATCCTTCGTTTTATAGATTTATTTAGACCTGATGGATACTATGTCCTTACGAACATCTGGATCCTATTTTGTGAGCTTTATTGTAGATCACTCGTAAGAACTTCGGAGTAGAAGGCTATTCGAAAGAATGGTAGTAGATATTTGAAAGTCATTCGCAAGGATGGTACTAAACCTAAGGCCGCACTCTTAATCGTGGTAGTAAATGGAAATGCACCAAGGAAAAAGAAGTTGAAGCCTAGAAAAAGCTGAAAAACGGCATGACCGTGGTCTATTGCACGGCCCATGCTAGCCAAATTGGTGGTTCCTAAGTAAGGGGCACAGGTCACAAGGGATTGCCTGGCCTATGCAGTTCAACATGACCGTACGACTAAGTATGAGCATCGACTATGCCCTATTTCAAGGCTCGTGCACCTTGAAGATTGTAAATTCAAAGACCAACCCACATCTCGCATCATTTTGCATAGTTGCGCCATCAAAATGCCAAATGCTTAGCTCCAGCAGGCACCTCACAAGGAATCGCACGGGCCGCGCCATTCAGAAGGTCAAGACCCGCTCCAAGCCGGTGGCCCATGCACTATTGCACGGGCAGTGTGCTATTGCACAACTCGTGGCACCGTTACAACTAGGATTTCTTTTGGATTTTGGGCCTCTTTAAGGCCGATTTCCTACTTATTATGTAAAGGAGCCTATGTCTGCTGGGGTTTAAGTTTTTGGGAATTAGTTTTAATTCTATTCTCCTAGTTTTCTAAGAGTAGGTAGAGAGAAAAGGGGAATAACCCTTCTCTCTTCTTTTAATCTCCCTATTTTTTCCCAAAGGCATTGAATCCAATGGAAAGATTGGGTTCAATGCTTAGGGGGTAGTTTATTTTCTTGGGGGTCTAGTTTATATTCATGATTTGGTAGACATTTTGTGAGATTTTAGGTCTCCCTATCCTTTTATGTTTATGAATATCATGCTTGACTTGTCTCTTACATTCTTGTTAAATACATGATTGATATCCTATGTTGGCATACACCTTAGTGTATATTTCATTTGTGGTGCTAGTATCATTTTCCCCCTTGGGAGTGTCCTCTAGGTTAATAGGGTAAGTGAGAGTCTGCAGCCATATAGGTGTATGCTTGTAGGTCGTGAGCACCGCTCCAATAATCATACAGTAGTAGACTGGAAGATTGTACCTCGATCGGTGAGGGCATGATAGCAACCAGGGTTGTAGTAATTCTACCATTGTCATTTCAAATCTAAAGTCATAATGAGATGCTAATATCTTTGCCTCTATAGGCCTAGGGAGAAGTATTTATAATGGAGGTTCGGGATGTAATTCTTTACGGGAAAGAGGAGCGTATAACGGTTGGACCGCTTGATGCACCATCCTAATTACGGAGGTGGTGTCGATAGAACAAGACATAGGCACCTTTATGTGAAAAACAAAGTCAAATGTTGACTATCAATCACAATATGTGACATAAACATTGGGATAGGTTTATGTATCTTGCATTTGATAGAATCTAGGATCAAAGTACTCTATCGATCATGTTACGCAAATGTCCCAAAGTCTTGACTTAATATAGTTTAATCTCTTTCTTTGCATTTCTAGTAGTTTATAGAACCCCCACCCCACCCCCCAAACCATGTTCCCGATATGCAATCGGATTGAGGACCCGATTGCGAGTTTTGTTAGTTAACTTTTAAATTTCTAGCATCTCTGTGAAGGATCTCAGACTTGCCACTAGCTACCCTTTGGTAGTTTGTAGTGAGTATGGGAGAACCAATATAAAATTTCTATCTTTGATCTCCCAACGCTCCGCGGGTTAGTATATTTCCCCATGAAAAGGTCGATTTATTAGCGACCCCGCGGGTTAGTATTTTCTTGTTATTTCGTATCGCCAAGGAATTTTGTTCTTCAGTTGTGGCTGAAAATCAAAGAAACGGGACAGAGAGGCTAGCTGCAACATCACTGTTTGATGGCTTAAAATCATCCAAAATGCAGTGAACATTAGAAATATCACATCCATCAATAGCAGTTGCATAATTAATCAGAACACTATATCGTAGATAGATGAACATCAGTAAAGCTAAAACAAGAAGAAATGACATTTATATTAACAAAAATGTACTTGTTGGTATGCATTTTTTTCGTTGGACATAATATGTTCCGTAACTCCATTTTTTCCATATTTGTCCATTTTTTCAAAATATAAGTTTCGTGTATTTTTATTTCATTATAAAGTGCAATACTTGTAAACAATGGCGACAGAGAAATCCCACATCTTCAAAATGCTTGCGAGAACATGTAGTAGTTACCTTTTAAGTTGTTTTTTAGTTGTTGGTTGTCTCTACTGTTGTAGGATCATTTTCATGGTTGATTTCATACTGATTTTCTATTTCACCATCCATTGCGATAATTGTTTTTCAAGTCATTGCTGCATTCCATTGGAACTTGATGTCTTTGAAGATTGTGTGTGTGTGTGTGTGTGTGAATGTCTGAGAATTCCCAGTCCTTCTTCCCTTCCCCTGGTTTCACTCTTGCACTGTAGTATTCTTTATCATTTTCTTTGGTTCTCCACTGGTTTATGGTTATGTTTAATACTGAGAATAATTCAGTGAGTGTTATTGTTTTTTATGCATTGAAGCTGATCGTAGTATTTGTGCTCTCACTTTTTTGTGAAGAGAGCGTTCTGATTGAAAATTAGTCCTCGTTGAGAGGTGTACACCATTTGTGTTTAAGTTTTATACACACCTGAACCAAACATGATCTTGTATTCAGAATGTTTTTATCATTTCTTCCATGCGCTATTCAAATTCATCTTAATTAACATGATGCATGACGCATATGTCAATGCCAATCTGAAATCCGAGTCACTCCTTAAGGTTCCATAGTGACTCATGGAATTTTTCTTCAACTGCCAGATGCAAAGGTTATGCCTTGTGGTATTGAAAACATGCATTTAATATACATACAAAATATGATGTTTATAGGCATACTTATTTGTTTGTAATATCAAAAAATCCAAAAACATGATGATAAACATCAATTACTCCTATGCAGACATCACCTTAATAATCAGAAATATCATGCAAAATAATGTAAATAAATTCAGATACCATAATTGTTGCAGTATTTGTGGTCATATTTGGGGAAATTATACCTCTTCAATTGCTTTAGACATTGCTAGGTATTCATCTGGGAAGATCGTTACATGTTCTTTTCCCCCATGGATTTTTTTGAACATTTGCAGTAACCAAATGAATGTATCGGTTAATTAATCCTTGATAAATGCACAACTGAAGATTATGTTCATCCGATGGTTGTTCATACCTATAAATGAAGCACATATGAGGTTGTACCCGTTGGTGCAATATGTTGTATCAAATATCATGATGTTCCTATATATGTTGTTGTCTTCATCTATCATAAAATCTTACCAAAATAGTGCATACAGTTTCCCATTTTCACTGTTTAGTTTCCCCAGTAAAATGTCTTCATTTTGTTCTTCCAGTTCTGTGAGTTGGTCTATGATGTTTTGTGCATCGCCCCCTCCTTCTATTTGCTTCATTCTGAGTATGTTCACGTAATTAGTGTTATCTCTCATTGTGTGCCCTAACTGTTCTTCACCACCTACATCATTAACCATGTATTTATACCCAACCGCAGGCTTCAAACCGGGGGCTTTCATTGCTTTGATGAATTTTCCTTTTCCCTCTTCGAACTTTCTCTCTCTTTTTTGTAGGTGCTGCCATTTAGCCCTTGTTAGCTCGTGGTTATGATTGATGAATTGGGGGGCTTGACAGCATACTTTTTATCCACGAGTTTGATCCTAATTTGTACTCGTCATCCAGTCTGTGAAATATAGAATTCCATTCTTCATCTGCTGCTAGTTTTCAATTTTGGTGTGATGGATAAATCTTTGGTTTTTCCTTGGTAAGAAAAAGTGAAGTATTTTTTAGTAATTACACCTTCAACCCTACATGTTATTTTTTTATGCTAAATCCTCTTGCATTAGCATCTAAGGACGTTGTTGTAATCCCTTCTGAATGTCCATAGATATCGACATCTTGGATTTCGTTACATGTCTCTGCTCATCAAAGGAAATCATTCACTACAATAGGAACATCATTATAAAAATGATAAAGATTCATAAGAATTTATGTCATTAATATAAGAACTAGATTTTTGAGAATGATACTAGATATCATAAGTGATAAATATTTAAGGATCACTATAATTATGTGGAACATCATATGTACAAATATTCTGATGAATGGAGTTGGTCATCTATGTAATACTTTGATCAGTCTGTTCAGGTTTTTATGCTATTAAATATCAATGATGTGTTCTTAATCACCAACAAGAAGGGCTGGAAAGATCACAAATTTTATCATCAGTTTCAAGAAAGATCACAGATTATACAATTTGATGAACATCAATTCAACACCATCATAGCTTACACGGTTTGATGAACATAACTTCAACAGCATAAACAATCAATCCGTTCATCAATTAAACATAATGTAGGTCGTAGCTATGAACATTAATTGAATCAAGAATCACTCAATATTTCATAAGTTCAACGGAATCCAGTTCTCAACTAAAACACCCACACACACCAATATTGATTTAGGCATTTACCTTTTATTTGCATGATTATGTTTTCTTCCTCCAAAATCTACAATTTCATGCTCGAATCTTTGTTGATTTTTTGTACATAATTATTAGAAGAGCATGCTATTAACAATAAGAATCTATAGTTTGAACATGATGTTCATGATAAAAGTGTGTTGAGGTCGAGTTTCAACTTGTTTCCAACTTTGAGAAGAAATTGATGATTTACGTTGTTGATTCTTCATTGATTGATCTAGGATCGGTTCAAATCGACGTAATTGCAGCAATTTGTTGAAT
The DNA here is from genome assembly GCA_032355605.1 of Rubia tinctorum. Taxonomy (NCBI): domain Eukaryota; kingdom Viridiplantae; phylum Streptophyta; class Magnoliopsida; order Gentianales; family Rubiaceae; genus Rubia; species Rubia tinctorum. The sequence continues at coordinate 17,180 of JAULKM010135725.1, forward strand.
TTACTTCATTGATTTACTTGGATTTGCGGATTTGGAGGATTTTGAGTTTGAGGAAAATTTGGGAAGACAAAGTGACGAGGGTTTCGTGTTAAGTGTGTTTTTTGTTGATTTGTAGAAAGATACATGTAGTTATGGAAATTTTTAAAAATTTCATCAAAAAATAAATATAACCGTTTTGCCCAGAAATTACATATGGGGTTCGTCGGGTCCCTCGTCTGACAATTAGTCGATCTAACAGGAGACTTTTTCCAATTATTATTATTGTCTTATAAAAAAATATACTACAACTAATAATTTTATATATTTAATATATTAACTATGAAATATATGTATTTTATATTTTTAAAGAGTGATGCCATGTTAGTTAGAATTCTTTAGGTCGGGATATGAAGGTTGGTGACCCTTTGAGTTTTGGGTTAGGGTAATTTTAGGAATAAGAGTAGACAACTGTGTTGTGGGATAGAGTCTAGGAAACCACCTTGGGATTTTATTCGTTTTTACTCGAGGGCGAGTAAAGGTCAAAGTGTGGAGGATTTGATGAGATGTGAATGTGCTATCTTTTTAACACAAAAGTCTGCCAAAGCTAGGAAAACCCATATCCACTGTACATTTTATCTTAATTATTGTATTTTTTATAAAATTTAAATATTGTATTTTGAAAGGTAAAACAATTAATAATGTGTATTTGAATGTGAAGATATAAAAATATATAAGATAAAAAATAAAATTTTAAGATTCTAAATATAGTATGTAATTTAACAAATTCAGTGTATAAGGCAAAAAATACGTGGAATATCCATAAACTTATGAACATACAGCCTTTCTTGAGACTTTCTCATATATATATATATATATTGTAACACTTTTCATCTCAACAAAAACAAGAAAAATACCTAGAATTCGATAAATTAACAGAACTAAAGGTATCATCTGAGACAACAATATTAAAAGGAACTGTATAAAAATTGCGAGAAAGAAATTATGTTTGTAGAGAACAAGTTTATATTTGGAGATTTTGAGTATATATACACACATCACACAATAATTATCCATGAAGGTTGGATTGGAGAGGTTTTAAATGAGACCTGCAGTCAAACCATTTAATATTACGTCAGACTGAAAGTGAATCGAAGTTCCAATCAAATTTTACCATAGACTGGAAATGAGTCGAAGGCTCGGTTATATTTTACCCTTTGTACCGAATAAATAAGGAAGACCCCTTGTGCATTGGAGATGCTCTAAGTAGTTTGTTACTATTCTCATAGTTTATTACTCTCTCCATCTCATGGAAATATACACACTTTCCTTTTTTGACTGTCTCAAGCAAATCTGCACACTTTTTATTCTTACCCCATTTGGTAAAAAATAAGCCCTAAATATCTAAACTAACCCTACCCATTTTTAATTTTCACCGCAAGCCTAATAAACTAACACCAAAACAGCCCAAACTAGACCCACTTAACCCAATAAACTAACACCCTAACCCACTTAACCCAAAATTAACACTTTCAACTCATTAAATTAGAAACCAACTGATGGAGATCAGGGTACGACTACCACCATAAATGAAGAGATTCTACGTCTTGATCAAACATTCAAGGGTTATGTTCGTGATCATCTAAGTGACATGGTTGGACCTATGACAAGGTCTAGAATGAAGCTTAGAGATGCTGCATTGAATGGTTTG
>JAULKM010135735.1:0-18865 GCA_032355605.1 Rubia tinctorum
TGAATAAGTAATCCAAGAACTTGCCGACTTCTTCTTAAGTTCTTCATTATGAAGGCGATCAATCAAACCATTCAATGTAGCATCTCTAAGCTTCATTCTTGACCTTGTCATAGGACCAATCATGTTGCTTAGAGGATCACGAACATAACCCTTGTATGTTTGATCAAGACGTGGAATGTCTTCATTTATGGTGGTAGTTGTATCCTGATCTCCATCATTGTGTGCTCAACATGTGTGAATGCTAGGATGAAAACCATAAAGAGCTCCTAGAAAAAATGAGAGAAATTTGAAATGGAACTTCAACATCTTTTGGCCATCATTGGTGGTTTCTTCATCAACATCTCTTGGATTGTCTTTGGTGGTTTCTTTGGATTAGCAAGCTAGTTCAACACTTATCTTTTATGCTTACCTTTTCTTCACAATATTTTGGGTGGTTAGGCTTCTTTAGTATCTTCGAGGAGTGTGAGAGTTTTGAGATTCAGACCTCTTTGGGGGAACTAGGGTACCTTGGGAATAATTTGAATGTGTTGGCTAACTTCTCTTTGCATGCTACATTTCGCTTATATATTTTCTCGTTTTTGTTTACTGGAGAATGAGTAAAGGTTTTAGTGCAGGGGGATTGATGTGCACCATTATGCATGTGCTATCCGATGCTTTTAACAAATTTATTATCATATTTTGTTTGGTTGATTGCAAGTTTTAGTTAGGTTTGCACGATAAAGGGTTTAGACGATCACTTTTGGTTTTCTTGTCTAAATCCCGTGTTTTGTAGACTTAATTGTAACTAATGGACAATTTGTATTTACGAGTTCCTAGATCTTCCTCTTTGATCTCATTATTAGGTTACTCGTGGGTTCCTTTTCATTTCCTTTTAATGGAAAGCCATTCGCGAGGGCGGTAGTAGATATTTGAAGACTATTCTCAAGGATGGTAGAAGATATCGAATGCTATTCACAAGGATGGTAGTATATTGAAGACCACAAACTCCAAATTGTGGTAGTAGAAGGAATTATATCCAAGAAAGGTGGATTCAAAGTTCAAGAAGGCCCAAGAAGAAATGGAATGTTCGTCACTCAAGGTTGCATGGAGTTCTGGGAAACATTTGGGAACAATTAGCACTTGAGAGGGTCACCATTGTATTCCTCTTATCGAGCGATATAAAATTGACCATAAGAAATCCCAAATCGTATAGCTGGTTCACCCATAACGGAGGAAAGAAGTTAGCTAAGAGGACCAGCCACGGCCGGCGGGGACCACACAAGCCCGACGCAGACCAAAAGTTAGCATGGCCTGCACCAACCGGAACGTCCCTTTCCAGGGGGTCTTGTCATGGCCCGTATCACTTGGTATGAGCCGTGTTAAAATATGGCATGAGGGTCCCCTGTTTTCACTCCAAAATTGGCTAGGCATGGGGCGGGATGTTCCATTTCACACATCTCGCAGCGTTTCAAGTCACAAATGCCAAGACCAACCCACATGGTGTGAATAATGATGTGGGGCACGCGGAGGTACTGAGCGAAACAAGGTTCAGGCCGATGGGGCCCGCACAGGATAACACGGGTTGCGCCAGCACCACCCATATAGAGTCGGCATCCTGCACCAGCACCACCAGCACAACCTGTATCGTGGCTGGCGCTCCGTGCCAGCAAGGCTGGCATGGCCCGGTTCGGCACGAGCCACTGGCGGCTGCTAGGATTTTTGGCCACTTTTGGACCTATTTTTAGACCCAATTCCCTACTACTGTATATATGGACCTTTATCTACTTGCATTTAACTTTATTCACAATTTTTAGATCTTAGTAGGTGGCTAGAGAGAGAAATCACTCTCATTTCTCTGTCACTTCTCTATAGTTTCTTTTTTAAATCTTTCTTTTGCCCAAAAGTTTTGAATCCAATGAAAGACTTGGGTTCAATGCTTAGGGAGTAGGGAACTATCTTGGGGATTACATTTTTATTCACGTGTCGATGTTTATTTTGTGAGATTTCGAGATGTACCTATTTCTATGTGTTTTGTGATTATTATGTTGGCTTGTTCTTAATATTCTTATGAATTGAATGATTGTGACACCTTGTTGGCACAAAATCGAGTCTACTTTAATGTTGGTGCACTATTGCTACTCCCCTGTTACGAAAACCTAGGTGTGCTTGGGGTGACGATAGTTTGAAACTGGGTGTGTGCACGAAGGTTACCGTTGATAATTGTCAGGATCGACCATGCATCTAGTTAGCTGACCAAAGAGGTCTGAATGGTTGCGAGTAGAGATAGAGTAGACAGAAAACTAGGATTATATTGTTGATCCTAGATGTTATCTATAAGACTACTAATTCCTTTGCTTTTGTAGGCCTAAGGTTAGTTCGTTAGTTGTGTTCCGCCCGAGAATTAATTGCACGGGCGAGAATCAGACCTGCGCAATGTACTATAGCCATTGTGGCACTCCCCTGGTTTAAAAGGCGAGGCTGATGGAAGATTTTATACTCCTACCTCTATGTGACAGATAGGGGGAAGTTTTGACCATTGTCCGCACCACATGACACAAACACTGTAATAGGGTTAAGTTCTTGTACTTGATGAAATCGATGATCAAAATAAGTTTGACTATGTTACGCTAATATTCCCCGAGTGCTAGTTTATATAGTTTATTCCATTGTGGATGACCCGGTACTTGCCACTCTCTACCATTCTTGGTAGTATAGTAGTAGGAACAGGAGCAACATACAAATTTCATCTTTGATTCACGTCCCCCTCTTGGCTTAATAGATCTCCTGAAAATGTGTTTTATTAACGATGCTCAGGAGGGGGTGGGTCACATAGATTATTATTTTTGTATCCTAAATGTCTTTTCTCTATATTATCAATTTTGTGAAGTTAATATTATTATTGGATTAATGCTCGACTAAAATTTTAATTTTGGGGTTTTTCCCTTCCTCTGGACGCTTCTACGAGTCGCTGCTTACACAGGAAGGGCAGTTTTTTTTATCTATGAGAAATTTTGGCCCCGATTTTTGAGAACTAGTGCCCAAAAATAACTGGTGCTAAATTTTTGCAGGGATTTTTAAGAATCGGTGCCCAAAAGTAACCGGTGCTAAATTATCCCCAATTTTCAAAATTCGGTGCTAATATAAAAGAACATGTGCTAAATTAACACTAGTTCCAAAAACCAGTGCTAACAAAAACAACCGGTGCTCCCCCTACTTAGGCACCAATTTTTTATACCCTAAAAAACTAGTGCTAGCCTTATGAAAAATCGGAGCTAAAGGAGTTTCCTGTGATAGTGCCTTTTGGGTTTTTATCCTAGCATTCACACATGTTGAGCTCACTTCTCACCTTTCACCACACAGCCTCTCATTTTTGCCTAGGTTTTCCAACCTAGCCGGGTCTAGCCTCTCATTTCCACCCAGATTTTTCGACCTATCCAGGCTTTCTTCAAATTTTTGCTTAAATTGCCCTTTCAGGTTTCCAACTTAGACGGGTATTTATATATTTCATTTCTTTTCAAGTTTTTTTTAAAAAAAATTGTAGCACAAAATGTACCAAATTTGGGCTTCATACAACATGAAGATTATGAAAAACAAAAATTTACAGCAACAAAAAGTTCTTCCCAAAATGTCTCCCAAAATAAACTACAAAGAGGTGCCCTAAACCTAAAATCAAACACACAACCAAGAGTTCAAAGATCCAAATAAGGGAAAGAAACAATAACAAAAAATAAACAAAGGAAAAAGAAGTCATCATCCAATTCAAAGGCTAAAGACAAATAAGTAGAGGAGATGTCACCATGAAAGTGTTCTAACCAATCCCCCCGACTTAGTTCATGCATTGTCCCCAATGCATGTAACCAAGGTGAAAAGATAGGTTTGAAGTAACGAAGAGTTAACACTATTTATCCTTTTGAAATTCATCACAAGGACACCTGCATCCAAAAATAAGAAAACCAAGAGTAGCACTATTCTATACAAGAATTTTATGACTAACAATCCCAAAAACACCACAAAAATCAAACATAGTCCAATCATCATAAAATTATTGAAATCTACTAACACAAAATAAAAACATCATTTCTTCATTTTTGTCCTCACGAATTATTTGTAATACGAGAGTTCATACTTGGATTTTCTCACTAAGAAGGGGATTACCCTCCTTCTCTACTCCCAAATTCCCCCATTCTAAATAAGGTTTTGACCTTTGCCCATTGACAAACCACTTAATGCCATTCTCCTCATTTTTTACCTCTATTGCTCCTTGATCATATACTTTGGTCATCACATATGGCTCCCACACCTTGCCCACAATTTACCTGGAAAAAAACATAGCCGACATTGGAAGGCAGTGACTTTTTGTCCCACAAAAAATTCTTCTTCACTATTTTATCATCATGCGGTGCTTTTGTCTTTTCCATGTAAATTAATGTGGTGTCATAGGAGTCGTGCCTGAATTCTTCAAGCTCTTCTAGTTGCAACTTCTTATGTTTTTGGGCTTGTTCAACAACCCAATGTGTTTTTAACTCAAGCTTTACCGGGAGGTGACATCTCTTTCCAAAAAGGATTTGAAAAAGTGACATTCCTATGGGAGTTTTGTATTCGGTCCGATAGGCCCAAGGTGCATCATCAAATCGAGCAATCCAATCCTTTCAAAACGGGTTTACCATGTTTTCAAGGATGGTTTTGATATCCCGATTGGATATTTCCTCTTGGACATCTGTTTGTGGATGGTAGGTGGTGGAAGTCCTATGGGTTATTCCATATATATTAAGTAAAGCTTCCATGATTTTATTACAAAAGTGAGTACCTCTATCACTAATTATAGTTTGGGGTATACCAAACTATGAGAAGATGTTGGATTTGAGGAAACTCATCATTGTTGCCATGCCATTTTTCTTTGTCGCTTTAGCCTCGACCCATTTGTACATATAATCCACCACCACTAGGATATAACAATTACCGCCAGAAACGAGAAAAGGACCCATGAAGTCTATTCCTCACACATAAAAATTCTCAACCAACATTGAGAGAACTTGGTCCATCTCATTATTGAATGAGATGATGCTCATCTTTTTGCACCGATCACAAGCTAGAGTGAACTCTCGGGTATGTTTCAATATGTTTGGCCAATAAAGGTAACATTCCGCTACCCTCTTAGCGGTCCTATTATACCCAAAATGACCTCCTACATCGGAAGAATAGAAAATTTTAAGGATCATTTCCACCTCATCCTTGGAAACACACCTCCTAATCTCTTGATCAGAGCACTGTTTCCAAAAGTAAGGATTATCCCAAAAATACTCCTTTGCCTCATTTACCAAACTGCCCTTTCTTGGTTGATCAAAGGAGGGGGAGACTCCCCCGTGGCAAGGTAGTAGTTCACTATGTCGGTATACCAAGGTTGGCTAGTTGTCACCCCGAACAATTGTTTGTCGGAAATTCTTCCCGAATGGGTTCCAACTTGTGTTTTTCCTTAGTGGGATTTAGGCTCTCAAGGGTTGTTAATCTACTCAAATAGTTGGCCACCTCATTCTCAGTACACTTTTTATCCCTCACTTCAAGGTCAAACTCACTCAAAATAAGCATCCACTTAATAAACCTAGGTTTCGCTTCCTTCTTAGTCATTAAATGGTGAAGAGCTGCATGATTTGTGTACACAATGACCTTGTTTCCTAAAAGGTACTGTCTGAAATTCTCAAGGGCAAATACTATGACTAGTAATTCTTTTTCTGTGGTGGAGTAATTACGATGTGCTTCATTTAAAGTCACTGACGCATAGTAAATGACATGCAGTACTCTTCCTACCCTCTGGCCTAACACTGCTCTTATGGCATAATCACTCGCATCACACATTAATTCTAAGGGAAGGTCCTAGTTTGTGGGTTGAATAATAGGAGCAATAATAAGCATCTCTTTCAGAGTGTCGAAGGTCTTTCTACTCTCATCATCAACAATGAACTCAACATCGTGCTACGAAAATTTTCATAAAGGAGAAGAGATCTTAGAGAAATCCTTAATGAAATGCCGGTAAAATTCGGCATGACCTAAGAATGACCAAATGTCTCTCACACAAGTGGGGTAGGGTAGGAATTCGATTATGTCTACTTTAGCCTTATCCACCTCTAGACATTGATCCAACACCAAATGACCAAGAAAAATTCCCTTTCTACCGTAAAGTGACATTTCTCGGAGTTTAAAATGAGGTTGGTGTCGATACACCTTTCTAGCACGAGTGCTAGATGGTGTAAACAAGAGTCAAAGGAATCTCCATAAATTATGAAATCATCCGTAAAGGTTTCAACGAAACACTCCATAAACTTCGAGAATATGGTAACCATGCATCTTGGAAAGGTACCTGTGACATTGCAAAAACTGAAAGGCATGCGCTTATGTGAAGGTAGTTTTTTCTTGGTCCTCACGATCGATGGCTATTTGGAAATGCCTCGAATAGCCATCGAGGAAGAAATTGTAAGAGTAATAGGCTAATCTCTCAAGAATTTGGTCGATGCAAGGTAAGGTAAAATGGTCCTTGCGAGTTACCGCATTTAAACAGTGATAATCAATGCAATTTGCCACCCGTTTTGAATATGAGTGGGAACCAAGTATACATCCTTGTTTTCTACCATGACCACCCCACTCTCTTTTGGTATCACTTGAGTGGGACTCACCCACTTACTATCATAAATAGGATGTATCACCCCTTCCTTAAGTAGCTTAAGGACTTCTTCTTTGACTACTTCCATCATCGACAGGTTTAACCACCTTTGAAGTTGGCATACGGATTTTGCATGCTCTTCAAATAATATAAGGTGCATACAAGTTGAGGGGCTTATACCTTTGATATCAGCTAAAGTCTAAACTATGCCTCCCTTGAATTTTCTAAGTACCTTAATTAACATATCTTCTTGGTCACCAGTCTGCCTAGTAAAAATGATCATCGGTAATTTATCAACCTCACCTAAGAAAGCTTACATCAAATCTTCAGATAAAGGCTTAAGTTTGACTATGGGTGGTTCCTCTATTGAAGGCTTGGCCTCTGGCCTCACTAGGTCATCTAGGTTCTTGGGTAGGGCCTCAATGTGGGTCTCAATTTCAGAATCAACCTCCCCACATTCTCCACTAAGTTGTCATTCCTAGAATCAAAGTGAACATCATTCAAAGGATTATCATCTAGGGCCACATTCATAGAAAAATAAAAAAGCCTTTTGCAGAATATCATCAAGACCATCAATTAAGAAATGAGGGGATTTATCAGTAATTCAATTTACACTCTCATACATGTTAACTCCACAATGCATTTTCCCCAGTCTAAGGTTAACTTCTCGGTATGAACATCAACTTTAGCCTTAGCCATTTTCAAGAAGGGTGTCCCAAACAATATAGAGGTAGTATTCTTTTCATTCACCATACCTAAAACCTAAAAATTAGCTGGATATGTTAGTCTATGAACATGAACCATCACATCCTCCATAATACCTCTTGGGTATATGGTGGAGCGATTATCCAAGTGGACTACCACCCCGGTAGCATGCTTTTTTGGTAAGTTCAAAGATCTATACAGATAGTAAGGTATAAACTTAGTTGATTCCCCTAAATCTACCATAGCATCTTTAATCAAAGTCTCCTGAATTGTGCAAGGAATAACAAACATGTGAGGATCTTTACACTTTGGGGGGAGGTCAATTTTCATGAGAGAGAGGAGGTGATTACTATATTGCTCTACCATTTTATGCCTAAGTAATGTCTTGAATCACGTAATATTTTTACAAAATTTTCACATTTAGGCATAAAATTGATAGTTTAAAAAATAGAAGTGCTAAACTCACAATGGTTGAGAATCACGAATGACTCCTTGTTGTACACCTCGCCTTACTCATTCCTCAGATCATCCATAAGGAGGGGCTGTAGAGCTTCCTCATTCAATAGCTTCCTTATTAACACTAGATGGCTCACCTTATCCATTAACTCGCTCACTTACCCTCCAACTTTCTCAACACGCGAGGAGAGTTGGATTCCAAAATCACTAATGCAGCCAAATACTTGGTTTTGGAGTGAGTCACTAGCTTTACCAAAATTTGTCAAAGTCCCAAGTATTTCTTCACATGAAAACTTGGGGTTGTATCCCATAACTAAACCGGGTGAGTCATGGTATGGTTGCCATGCTCATTCCCGCCGGTCTTACAATACAACAAGTTCCATCTCTCTCCCATAATCAGTTAACCATGAACAAGTCTCTGTAGGGTGATTGTAATGACAAACCCTACAAAGTCTCATGTGTTGAATAATTTCTCCCCACATATTCTATTTTTTTGGTTTTGTTTAAAATAAAAAGCAAAGCAAAGAAAATACATAAAGTTTTATATTGTAGTGCAATGGTCCTTGATTTGCACCAAGAACTCAAGAAATACCTATTCCGTAAAATAACAAGCAAAAGAACATCACTAACTATACAAATAACATGCTATGGAAATTATCAACTAGACCTTTGGACTAAAATCCCTGGCAGCAGTGCCAAAATTTGACCCGCCTCCTCCCGGCGTTGGCGTCGCTAGTAAATGATCCTTATTCGAGAGAGATCTATTCAATAACCTAGAGGAGTACGGTCAAAGATAATAATTTGTATTATTTCTCCCACTCCTACTACTATGCCACCTATAGAGTAGATAGTGGTAAGACCGAGATCGTTAACAGATATGTAAGGAATCTAAGGGTTAACTACACACAGCCGCAATGAGTTTGTTAATTCGATCACACGTCACACATAGTAATTATTGATAAAAGAATTTTTTTGAAGGGAGGTTACCAATAAATACTATCATGCAAATCACAGAGAACAAACTATGTAAACTAGCCCCTAAGGAGTATTTTCCTAACATGATCAATGTTTTTTCGATCCTCGATTCCATCACATACAAGAACAACAAACCTAATCTAGTGTTTATGACACGCGGTGTGGTCGATTGTCAACAATTCCCATACTTTTCATGTACGGTGTGCATGTAATCTTCCATCGGAACTGACTCGTTAATTATGGGAGTACAACAATGGTCCTGCCTGCTATAATTATGTCTAGGGAACTATACTACGAATACTTCTCCCTAGGCCTGAAAAGACAAATAGGGTGAAACACCTTATCGATGGCTCTAGGATTGTATAACGATAACCCTGGTTTGGTACTAATGTTATCTTTATCTGTAACCCTTCGGGCCAATTTACTGGCTAGGACTAGTCGATCGTAACGTCGACTCAGCGACCCACATGCACACACCCATACGGTCGTGGACTATCGTTACCCTAAGTACATCTAGGTTTCCTTCATGGGGGGATATTAATAATTGTGCCAACATGAAATTAGACTACGGTATGTTCCAGGCTTAGTGTGACAATCATAAAACTAACAAGAACATGCAAACATAATAATCATAAATACATAGAAATAGGTAGATATAAGGAATCTAACAAAACAAACACGAAATCATTAATACAAATACAAACGCCAAGTTAATTAACTACTCCCTAAGCATTGAACTCAACTATCTAATTGGAATTAATGCCTTTTGTAAAATTAAAAAGAAGAAAGAAAAAAAATTTAGAGAGAAGGAAGAGATTCTTTCTCTCTCTACCCTACTCTTAAGATCTAAAATAAGTCTAAACTTAAACCCTAGTAGAAATAGTCTGGTATATATAGTAGAAAGGATCCGGGCCTTGAAAAAGACCCAAAATAGGCACAAAATCCTAGCAACCACTATTGACACGACCTGTAGAAAATGGCACGATTCGTGCCATTCGGTTAGCTTCGTGCTAACACGAACTTCATGCCAAGGTACGACCCATGCAGCCTCGTTCCAGCGCGGGCTGCCAGTCTAGCGTGTGTCATGTTTCCTTGTGCAGATACGAGCTCTGTCGGCCGTCATGAGCTGTCGACTGGTGCCTCGTTTTGAACTTTTGATCATGAACCCTGTGTCGTTTGGCGTGAGCAGTCAGTTGGAAGTAATTTTTGATAACTTGAATGGTGTCGGCTGTATCGTTCTTCGCATCCCGTGGGAGAAACTTTGCATTCTAATGTTGACAGGGCACGAACCGTGTGAAACGGCGCGGTCTGTGTCCATACTTAGGCTCTGGAATGATTTAAGTGACACAGGTGGGCTGTTTCCACCGGTTCAAGCCGGTTGACGACGCCTTCGGGTTTTTTACCTTGTTGAATTCCGACTCAACCTTTTTTGGCTCAATTCCATCTACTACCACACTTTTTGGTCTATGGCCTTCTGTATACTACCATTCTCGCGAATGACTTTCAAATATCTTCTACCATTCTTACGAATAACCTTCAAATATCTCCTACCACTCAGCAGATGGCTTTCAACAAAATGATGTTGATATATTCACAAGCAACCTACAGGTAAACTCACAAAGGAAAATCTAGGTGCTTGTGGATACAAAGTGTCCATTAAATTCAATTAAGTCTACAAAACTTGGGATTTAGATAAGAAAATCAATAATGGTCATCTAAACCCTTTGTCGTATAAACTAACTAAAACTAGCAATCAACCAAACAAAACATGATAATAAACATGTCAAATGCATTGATTTCCGCATGCCTAAACATGCACATCCGACGTGGAGAGAGTATATTATAAAAATAAAATTGTTTAATTTTTTTTAAAAAAGTAGATAGAAATAATATTGTAGATTATTTGTTATTGAAATTTAAATTTATCACCAGAACTAATAAAGAACCTATACCGCTTTATTCCCATGTACTGTAAATGTAAGCCTAACTCACGTTTACATGAAATTTAATTTTTCGCATGATCCTAATTGGATCCAACATTTCCAAAAGAAAGAAACGACAATTGGATCCAACCAGATGTAGGTAGTCCCACATACATCCGGTTCTTTCCTAAAAAGTCTGGTGAGGAGCCAACCTGTAGAACATAATTTGGACTTTTGAGTGAATGTAGAATACTAAGAGCCAACCTGTAGGAGTCCTCTCCCCACCCTCCATCGTTTACCACTCCTCCGTAAGGAAAGAATAAAGAATAATGTGCATTTATACCCCTAGTTGTAGTGTTTGTGTAGAATTTTTTTTTCGAAAGTGCACATATGTTTATAAGTTCACCAGAAAATTTGGTAAACTTTGATCATGCTTCGGTTTAAATAAAATGTCAATTCTACCCGGGATAAAAATAAGTCTAAATTTTTTGAAATTGTGTAATTCGGAGATTCCTTGGTCGTGGCCTTGGAAGTCGTGGATGAAGAAGACAACAGAGGTGGACCAGAGGCGGACAGTTTGTCCGCGGAGGCGAAGGTGAGATAGCGAGAGTCGTAGGAGAAGGTGACATTAGCTCATATTTGGATATAATCCCTCGCTTTTAAAATACGTTCGGATATAACCCTTTAATTCTTGTTCATTTTCTAAATGATGGGGCTCACTTCATGAGTAAAATTGTTTGAAAATATATAGAAAATAAAAATAAGAGTCTTTTCACTAGTGTAAGGAGGGGCGATTAATGGCGGTTTTATCTGATAGTGGAAGGTACTTTAAATGTGCCTTCTCTGGTCCTACCTTCCATTGTACATCAATATAAGGTGGTTACAAAAACTGCCTCTAAAATCATCAACGAAGGCGGTTAAAATCCGCCTTTGAAGGAACACTGAAACTGCCTTTAATTTTTTTTCGAGTTTAGAAAGTTTGGTCATCCCTCGTACCTGAGTTGCTATTTCTGAACTCGAAAAGGCAAAAGTTTAAGAACTCTGAAAAATCAAATCAGGTCTTCACTAAAACGTTATATGTTTCCGAGCTCTTGTCTACTTTCCATTCCCAATCTGTAAAATGATTGCTCTGATTTAGCCCAGTTGAGAATTATTTTCGAGCTCGGAATTACTTCGTAGATTATGTTTCTGATGTCGGAATTTGTGATCCTCACACTGCGTATTATGATGAAAACGTTTCTGAAGTCGGAAACCTATTGTGTTTTTTGGTCCATACATATTTCTATTTCATTTCTCTGGCGCAATAAAAGGCCTCAAGCCACAACAACAAACACAAAACAATACATGATAGTGTCTTGCATGTTCAAATTTGTTTTATAGATAATGCTAACCAAGCAATAATCTATAGATAGGAAAAGGAAACACTAGGAATCAATTGCAACAGTCATAGGCTACACTATTGTTCCAAATTTGTTGCTTTACAATATCTAGATTTCCTAGAGATGCTGACCGATTGAGTATGAGATGGCTAGCCAAATTATTCCGAACAATGTTGATATCATGTTGGGAGTAGGGTTTCGATTCCTTCAAGAAAATATGTCAATAACTACTAATTAGCAAATTCAAGATAGCTTTATTACATTGCTTGCCAGAAATAATTGTACATGAACCTTGTCAATTTTAAGTAAGTCATGTTTGACCTCTTGAGTGTACTCAGCCGCGTATAACATGACGTAACATCCGTACTCCGATGTTTGCGCCTGCTTCTTGTAGTAATTTAAATTAACATGAAATCCATAATTAATTTATAACATCCACTAAGTATCATTAATAGAAAAATAGTGTTGATAGCCCACCTTGATTTCGACCACCTCCAAATTACATTTATTTGGGCTGCTGTTGTCCTTCAAGACCAATTCCAAAATCTTTACAAATGCGCTCAACGGTTTAAAGTGCAAGAGATCTATACAATACACGCGTTTGTCGGTGGGGACAATCAAAATCAATCTCCAATGGTCCCTTTATAAGAAAATGTAAATTATCAACGAAATTAGGGTTTTGTTGCCGGCAACATAATCGTACAAAAATATTATAAACCTTCAATGTATGGCACAATGAAAAGTTTGTTGTCCATTCTCCCTGGACTCTTGCAAATGTAGTCGATCCTCTCTATTTTAGTAAATTTCTTGAATCGACACTGGGCACATGTACCCAATCCAGAATATCTTTTGACTGTGGGTGAAATAAATGTACATATGAAACATCATTTGTTTTATGGTGTATTGAAGTAACCGTAACTGTGAATTTGACTAAAAATTCTAGAAATAACTCACAAGGTGTATATTGATATGATCGTTTGATTGACTTGCTCACATCTCCAAAGATATTCAAAATCAGTCCAGAACTCTAGGATCTACCATTTGTATTTGAACACACAGTCATTTCCCAAGAATGAGTATGTTGAGTGTCGATCATGCGGTTTTAGCTAATTGTAGAAGACACACACGAAGTTCGGTGAGTCTCAAGGGGTGTTTTCCGGCCCTATTTAGATGTTACTTTAACGGGTCTTGGTGTTGTTTTCATCGGTTTTCGTGATGCAGGCCTTGTTTCCTTCAAGTGTTGATCCGTTGCAGGATCGACATAAATAAGTTTGCGAGGCCATAGTAGAAACATTTCCCGTGAGGGGCTAACCTTCTTGTACTCTTTGTTTGCGATTGACAACAGGGCACCCATCACCAGTGGATCCTCCAATGAAACCCTAGAATACCCTTAGCAATAGGCACAGAGTGATGGTGTTTCATTGTCTGCTGCAGAACTCCATTGGCCACGTATAATGGTTGACCACCTATGACTTGGTAAATATATAGCACACACAGTAGTGGTTTTTATGTATATCCCCACCCAAATATATGTAAATGTACTAATTTATCATACTTCAAGTAAAAAAAGATAAAAATTTGAAATATATACCTTATTATCGGTAGTTTTTAGGCATTCTCGACATTGTCAGGGTTGAAAAATTGTCGCTTGATTCTTGGGACCAGCTTCTTTTGAATGATAACCTATCGATTCACTTCAATCTCCCATGGGGAATGACGCGGTCCCCTAAAGGGTGGGTTCCAATCAGGCATCAAATCATCGAAGTTGTCAGGAAGAACTAGGTCGTTTTGTTTGATCCGCCCACGAATGAGGATATTTTGTTGCTCTATTCATTTGTCTTGAAGAAGATTTTTTTATACGATGAGGACTCTAGATGGTTTAGCTCCATTGTAGGACTTCACAATGTCAAACGCCTCTCGTTGGGTTATGAATGATCCCACACCCCTAGCATGCCCCAGGGTGGCCGGGTTTCTCGGTTACTTCACAAAGGATGTCGTGCTTATCGCAGGGAATTAATTTCCCTTGCAATTGATCACTCTTCACTTTTTCCTAGATAGAGTAGATGGTAGATTAGAACACACGATTAAGAATAATTCTTATAATATAGAAATCTATTGTTTAAAATATTCCCTTGCAATTCTTTCTGCAATCCTTTTTTCTTCATCTGTCACATAAGCTTCATTCTTGTTTTGTCACCCTTTGAGGAATAGACTTTGCCTTTCAATTTCATCCCAGTTGATTTTTTGCACGGATGCCCTTGCCTCATATTCCGTCATCTCATCCTCTGTTGCATTTTGTATGCTATAGTAACAAACATACCATATTATTATTCACAATTACCTCAAGGAAATAAAATGTATGATATTACCCTCATAAAATAAAATGTATAATACATAAAATAATTTCTTCCCTTTTAGATTTCAAGTATTGAACATAAACCATCGCTTCCTTTAATAAATATCTCACTCCTTTTGTTAAACACAAAAAAATCCTGAAAAAGATGCAATAATTAATTTTAGCCTAGAATTTCTAACAAAAATCCCAATCCATAAACAAATGAACTTGAATAACCTACCAACTTGACATGGAACTTTTAAATATAAAAATCCGTTCTAGAAGACCTAAATGAAGCCACAAAAAACCTTAAGATTTTTGGTCATGCCATGTAAACCATTTATTGCTCATCCTTAGAAGACAAACCTTCTCATCAAACAAAGGTTAACCCTTATTTGCCTTGATATCATCTACTTAAATGAAAAATTTCCAACATAGCAAAACTAAAAGATTGGGTAGATAAAATTGAATAGATGATAATATGGATGAAAAAATAGATAAAACCATAACTTGTATGCTTGGAAGATGAAATCTTGGTGTTTAGATGAGGAAGAATTGTGGTGGACGATTTGTGGTTTTTTTGAAGTGAAATGTTGGGAACTTCGGTGCTGGATTTCAAACGGGCAATAAATGTCCGTTTCAAATCCTTCACGTTGTATTTTTTCTCGTCTGAAGTAGTTTCTGAATTCAGAATGTAATCTTTTCTTTGTACATAATTCAAGATGTATTTACGAGTTTGGAATCTACTCCTCTATATAAAAAAATGGGCATATTTTGAAAACCCTAAATTAAAACTATGTGAATTCCTAAACCCTTAATTCAACTCTCACTCCCAATTTCTCACTTCCCCAATTTCTTCCCCCAAAAAAGTAACCATAATCCAAAATCGCAAGGCCTCAAAGTTAAGGAAAGCGACCAGAGCCATCGCTCCATCCCATAGATCGGGAAATTAAAGAAGTTTTTCAATGAACAAGCAGAAGAAGGTATGTGGTATTTTCCAAGATAAAGTTTATTAATTTCAAGAGCATATTATAATTGATCATAGGTGATTTAGGGGTCGGCTAATTGCTATCCCTTTTTTGGACACAACATCTAGCAAAACTACTTTGCATCGGGGAACCCGTGCATGTGGATTATGTTATCCAATTTTATGCTAACTTGGGTTAAAGTAGAAATAATTGGGACATGAATAAGTTTAATGGTAAAGTAGTCAATGTGACTAAGTATAGCATAAATGAAGCACTAGGATACCACAACACCACCTTGGAAAAACTAAGAACCGATGATCCCCAATGTCCCCTAGGAATTTACCACACCCATTTTTGGTCGGGAGTGAGTGAGGTGACCCCCTGTGCCTCGTTTCTATGGTGAATAAATATTTTCATAGTTGACCGTCAAGCAACGTATAGTGTACGAGTGGATTGTTTTGAATGTCTTGCCAATAGGCGGCTACACTTGCGAGCCCATAATTGGATACTTGATGCTTTTCTGCTACATCATGGAGGGGGTAAAAATAAACCCTAGGTTCACCATCCTCTTCTTCATGCTCAGGGCCACCTACACGAAGAAGAAGAATCTCCCCTACGGCGCCCTTATCACTACCATGTTGAAGAAGGCGAGGTTTCAAATAGTGGAGCAGGCCCTATGCATGGGTTATTATGATGAAGTTAGGTTCCATCACAAAAACCTTTAGCAAGATGTCAATGGGAGATGGGAACATAGGGTAGTTCCCATTCAACAATCCAAACGTGCGAAGAGGGATTGCGAGGCAGAACTAGAGAGAGTGGAGGCATCAAGCTCCAGTGAGTAATCCACCACATTTGAAACTATTTTATGTACATTATATTCTAGGAAATTTTAGTCTAATAATTACTTGCATTATGATTGTCAATTATACACAGGTTCGATGACTGGGTGGAAGGCTAGGCTGAGCAAGTATTTTGATTGCTTGTGCATAAACGTGACCAAGACCACTCACAGCATGTGGCTTTCTTGGAATCACCAGGAATGCACCTTAAACTTTACAATGATCAAGATGAGGCAAACTTCGAGCTGGTCTTCTCTGAGAGAAATGATAATGGGGACGATGATGGTGGTGATCTTGATAATAGCGGCGATAGTGGTGTTTGTGGTGATGGTGTTGATGGAGGCCATGGCCGTGATGTTCATGGAGGTAGATATGGCGGTGGAGGTGAAGCTGAGATGATCGGGGGTGAAAAACATAATGAGATAGACCCCGAGATAGAAAGTATGTTTAAGGATGTGAAATAGGATATGAGTGAACTTGAATTACTCTTATTTTGGTTTGATTTTGGAGTTTATGAATTTGTCCTTGGATCGTAATAGTTTTTATGTTTTAATGTCTTGGTTTTAGCCCAAATGAACTGTGTTTCAAATTGATTGTGAAATAGTTGCTAAACATTTTTTTGTTGAAATTCATGGTTGTGTCTGATTTTTTCCATTACAAGTTACATTTACAGTGAAACTAATCAGTGTTATGCATGTTTGTTTTAGTTTAAGCCTAAAGAGACATGTAATCCTTGAATTTTGGCATTTTGACCGTAGGAACATAAGGAATTTCGAGCTCGTAAATCCTGTTCTTTGTTTTTTAAGACAGAAGGAATTCTGAGCTCAGAAAATGTATAGTAAATGTTTACCATAGGCACAGACACGTTTTCGAGCTCGAAAAATTAGGTCCACAAGGATTCCAAGGTTCGAAAGTGTATGGTAAATGTTTACCATAACATTTGATAACTATCCAAGCTCGGAAATGTAATTCCTTAAGTGATTCCGAGCTCGAAATACGCTTAGCTTATATGGAATGCTGGATTTTGTTTCTGCACTGAGAAACTGAGTTTCCAAGCTTGTATCTAATTTTAATACCTACACTAGAATTTCAAAATGATGCAAATTTCTCCCCAAAAAACATTTCCTCATTCAGAAATGAATCTTGTCCTTTTAAAAAGAGGTGATATTAGGGTTTTTGAGTCTCAGTACATTAAAAAAGACACCCAAACAATGGGCCATTCTACAATCAAACAATAAATTCACAAACCCTAATAGTTCATTGCAAACTCGCATATACAAATTCCATTAGATCACTTCACAAACCCCCAAATTGGAATAAATGGAAAGAGGAGGAGCATGAAGGAGTGCAAACCCTAGGTCTTGATCCACCGCTAGCATGTCAGATACAAGGTTTTTCTCGCCCTGTCCACTTAAACGTTATGAACATTTGCGTGAAAAAGGGAAATTCTTAGATTTTCACATTGTGGATTATAGTGAATATCTACCAACAGGTTTGGCCAATCCCCTTAGTAATTTTAAGAATCAACATGTTGAGAAGTTGCTTTCATGTAACAAGGGCACTTATTTCAATTTAACATGTCAATTTTATGTGAATTTGTGAGAAGTTGCTAATGGGGATTAGGAGACTAGGATGGGAGCATGGACATTCCAATTAGCTAATGGTTTGTAAATAAGTTGTTAGAATTCCCATATGAATACCTCGAACAAGTTTTCCCCGAGGATTTAGACAGCCCTTTGAATGATGTTTACCACAGGGAAAAGTGGCTGATGATGAGTGATTACCCT
The DNA here is from genome assembly GCA_032355605.1 of Rubia tinctorum. Taxonomy (NCBI): domain Eukaryota; kingdom Viridiplantae; phylum Streptophyta; class Magnoliopsida; order Gentianales; family Rubiaceae; genus Rubia; species Rubia tinctorum. The sequence goes on from JAULKM010135735.1 coordinate 18,001, forward strand.
TATGTTGACTTCTTGGAATGTAGCGTTAAATACTTCGGATGTGATAGGAGGGAATTAGGAAGGCTGGATTATTTTGTTCTAGAAGTCTTTCCTATTGACACTTGTATCGCATATGGCATTATTGCTAAAAACCTCGTTCCCTCGGGTGGACACATTACCGAGCCTAACTATCCCACGCTCAACCTATTCTATTTCATAATTGATGGCAGGAAAATAAATCCTAGGGCAGCCATTTTTAAACATATGTTTTACGTCGTGAGTTCGAAAAAGTTGATTAAAGGTCTACCTTATGGAAATATGATCACATTGATATTGAAGAATGTGGAAGGGTTGGTTATTATTGGTTAGGAGAAAGGACCTAAATATTTTGACAAAATGTACATTGAGAAGAAGGGTTGGATCTTGCGTGATCCCAAGTGGCATCACAAGAGTTTGGAAACTTCCAAGGGTAACAAGAGGCCACGAATATAGGAGGGGCCACAAATGGAGCAAGGTTAGTCACATTTTGATTTATACAACAATATTTTGAAATTCATTTTTAATATTACTAATAACATTTATTATATGAATGTGTGTATGGATAATTTTACATGAAAGGCTTTAGGAATTACTACAAGTGGATTCGCAAGGAACTTTGTACAATGAAGGCGAAAATCAAATTCCTGGAGAAATCTGAAAGAGCCCATGAGCGACACCTAGATTCAACCTCCTACACACGACAATGCCCATCGATATCGATGACAGACCCAGAATATGAGGAAGAATGATTTTCTGTGTTGATTTCTAAAGATTATTTGTTATGAACGATTTTCTTGAAGTACTCTATTAGTTTTATGAATGATTTTCTAATGAAGATTTGTTAATA
>JAULKM010135753.1:0-18865 GCA_032355605.1 Rubia tinctorum
TGGGGGTTATGGGGGGGGGGGCGGGGGGGGGCGGGGGTGGGGCGGGTATGAAATAATATCCATGTCTGACCCACTACCCATGACGGGTATCAATTTCCATACCCATGCCCACCTATCCCCAGGAAAACTACATTCATACCCGCCCCATTGGACGAATGCGGGGCGGACCTCCACCAAAATCTGACTCACTGCCATCCCTAGTTACAGAAGCAATAAAGGAAACAAGTGGAAGAAAGAAAAATAGAATTTATTAAATCATAAAACTCACAAGCTTACAAAAAATAAGGATTGAATTTCAGGCTACCCTATTAATTAAAGATTTAAATTATCACAATTCAATACCCAACTAGCTCCTTCAGGTTGAATCGTTTCTTCGGCAGATGCTTCACTCCTTTTAGGCTTGAATAACTTCTTCAGCTTAAGCAGTTTCTCTGTTTGTGCTTCAGCTTGAGCAGCATTGAGATCCTTTTGCTGAAGAACGTCCTCCGTGGTTATCAACCTCCTAGGAAAATAAGGTAATCCAAATGGCATGGAGATGAAGAAAGGGAACTGCCTGGCCATTCTTTCACTGCAACACTTTGCTAAAACTGCACCACATGCCCTAAGCTGAAAAACCCCCCACAAGATTGGTAGGGTCATTGAGAAGCTTCTAATTCCCTATTGAGAAGCCAGAGGGACCATTTGCGAGCAACGGACATCGCAAAAATCTGCTACCTTTCAGCAAGTGGCAGGCCTGCATGATGAGAAGCCTAAAAGCTTTGTCTCCATCTTTTGAATTCTGATTGGCACAACGTACTAAAAACCAGTCAAGGCATAAAAAATTTAAAAAAAGAGAGTAATACTTAAAAGAATTTTGAAATTTTTACCTACTCGAGGGATGAAGAATTGAGCATTCACAACTGATGAGCGGCCCACTAGAGACTTGGGTGAAGGAAAACCCTCCATTTCAGTGACAAATTTACCAGTCTCTCATTAAGAAGATCTTTGGAAGTAAAAAAGAGATTAAAGGTCTCTTTGCACTCTACTAACCCTTCGAGAAGGAAAATTACAGAAAAATAAATGTTGAGCATATGGAAGCTATCTCTTGATTCCTAAGCTCTCAGAGGAAAAAGAAAATAAAATATACGAGGAATATAGGAAAACCCTGGATTTATAGAAGATGAATAGGAAACATCTCCTTGGAAAAATGAGTAATCAACTACTACCTTTAAAGCAGGTGAAAAATGTGCCATTAAATAAAGGCCTTCTTAGGTGCCCAAGACGTTGATGCGGTACAAATTAATTAAGGCAGGTTAATGATTCAATGACTAGATTAATTACTAATGACGGAGAAAACCAAGGAACACTTATATTTTCTTACCTTCAGATGTCGATACTTTAGAGAACCTAACTTCTCCGCTAGAGCACAACCTTCGGCTCTTTTGAGGCCTGGAAATAATGGTTGGCTCAAAGGCCGTTGCATAGGCTGAAGCCCACATAGTTTCATTTTATTTTTACCATTGGGTCGGAGCCCAATACGAAAGGAAGATGTCATATTCAAAATTTACCTGCCGAAACATATTGCTTCTCTAGGTATAATTATGGTATAATAAGTATATGGTCATTCTATTATAGTAAAACACATATTCTTACATGGGTTGTTCATATTTATCCAACACGATTGAAAATAATTTGAGGGATGAAGCCATATAAATACTGTGGCATGTTCCTACACCCCCACCCGGAGCTACTCAGGGATTGGTCTTGTAGGATTGGTTCTCAAGAACAAGGTTCAACCATTAGTTCAGTGTTTTACATGCCTCACAATGTAGTGACCCAAATTTCAGGTCTTCCAACAAACAAGACATGAGTTCTGTATGTAGCACATAAAACTAAATTCAATCAACATTATGGTAATTAATTTTAAAATATGAATCATTCAAAGAAACATTAGATCATTGTGTGAATGGATGTGCCAATTTAGAATGAGTTTCAAGAGAAATGGAACTCAATTATTATAACTCATAACCTAGAAAATCATACATGATTCGAACACCTCTACAATTTTTGTGGGAAGCAGAGCACATTATAAGGTTAATATTTCTTCTATGTATGCATTTTATAATTACAATAAAGCAAGGGCAGCAACACTGCATTGTTCTTCAATGCCAACAAATAACTTTACTCACTCACTTCTTTGTTATCTTCTACCAAATACTCAAAAATGGAGAAAAGTGGATAGAGAGTTGGAAAATACATGCAAAAAGTGAAACCAGAATATCCCGTGGGAAAAGCAAGCACATCTATAGTCCAATTTACATTTATTTAGTTAATTGTAACAACAACTTAAGTATAATTGTTTTTACCAGAACACTTGTACATTTTTAGTAATTAGTGCAAATGTTTTGCTTCATATCAAATTTATTGAGGCATGCAACATCTGTAACAACATCCAAAATCAACAGCAAATTAAATTAACAAAAACTAATATCTTGCACCAATCAAGCACCAAATAGTATGATTGCAAATCCAAGTTTTTAAAATCTAAAATGACATCAAATAGTTCAATATCCTAGGTCTCGAGATTGGACGTTCTACTTTTTATTTGAATGACCCTTTTTCAGGTAGGGATCAAAAAGTCCTTCTATTCTAAGATCATAAGTTGGAATGGAGGAATACGTTTTTTTACACAAATTTTATCACCATATGATCAATCAACTCATGCATCTTCTAATCTTCAAACACCACATTTGTAGTTATCACACATTTAGAATATTCATTAGTGTTCTTTTACAGAAAATGAGCTGCATACTAATGCGGAGAATTCCTTCCAAAACACCATAATCTCTCGGGTTGGCGTGAGTCGGCCTGATCATCCTTCACACCTGCAAATAAGGTCCCAGGGATTTCCTGGGACTAAGCTCCAACGCCCAAGTAAGTCTTAGTTTTCGTTTATTGCTTTTAAGAGAAAAATGCCCTTGATATTTTTCCTTATTCTTGGTTTCAATTTATAGCTAATGAATCGTGTGATCATGACTAATGTTGGCTGATAAATTGTGTGTTCATGGTCCACGTCATCTTACTTTTATTTTTACATTGTGATATTTTAAGATGATCGTGGGTATTTATTATTTTCTTATCGAGGTGAGCCATGCTTCGCATTCCGCAGGCTACTCTTTGTGTTTATTGCTTGGGTCCACTAGTGCGAGATGTTAACTTTGGATTTAGACTTTGATTGATTTTGAGAGATGTATACCATAAGCCCCTCCCCTTAGCCAAGGAATCGTGGCGAGCTAAGGTGTCATAATTTTAATAGAATGAGAAAAGCTTAATCATGAGATGGATTGATAAATCAAATTTAATTACTCCATGAAGGTGGGATGAAAAGGTAGCGAAGTAAGTATCAACTTCTTGGGTAAAGATATATGGGGATGTGTGACCAAGCCTTTAGTTTATCCTTTTTTTAGCGGCAATTGTTAGTGGCCCGAGAATTTAGGGATACATTTGAAATATAAAAATGAGCAGTAAGGCTTCGGCTAACGGAAATGTATTTAACGATTATTAAAGAATTTCTCTATTTAACATTCTTAGTTTCTAAATATTTTAAGGAGAATTAAGTTGGAATCATATACTTTCTACTTCATTATCTATATCATTTAAGGATGACAATAGTGAGTTGTGTTTGTATACAGACCATGACTGATGTAGCTGTGCTGAGGGATTGTCATCCCTGTTTGTTTGATTGTGAGATCTGGGTTCCCTGTGAAGGCAGGGCTGTGAAGAGGCCACCACCTGGTATGTTCGGCGTGAATGAATTCCAGTTGCAGTATGGCTTGACCATGCCTGTCCCAGATTGTTTATGAGCGTATTAGAGGTTTAAGGGATTGCTCTTGCTCAGTTTCATCCTCAGGGGGTGGCCATACTGGTTGGCTTTGAGTAGGTGTGCCGTAAAGCCAGGAAATTTTTTAGTGTGGAATTATTTTGTACATTTTATCACATTCACAAGGTAGGCGTGGTTGAGTCCTAGGTGACTTTTAAACCTGCAATGTCAAGAGTTCATCTCGTGTATAAAATTCCTAACAAATGTGGTGATTGGGAAGATAATTTTGTGCATGTAAAGTGTCTTGGAAATAATTTGATACCATTATAGAATGACAATGTTTCTGTTAGTAGGGAATCAAAAAGGAAGAGGAACATGAAATCTATGAGGGAGTTGGTTGCCCATGCGGTGGAGGTGGAGAGGCCTAAGGGCAAGCGAGGTATGATTATCTTCTTGTTTTTAGAGTATGTTTACTAAAACATGGGTTACTAATGCATGTCTCTATTTCTTGTAGCTGTGAAGTTTTCCAATTTGTTAGGGTCACTTCCCAATAACCAGGACGCAAGCGCATTTAGCGATCTTTGGGAGGTCAATGATGTCAAGGTTATTGCTTTGCGCATATATCATTAGGGGTGGGAAAAAATATCAAAAATTGAAAACCAAACCGAAAATTGAATTATCTGAATTCGAATAACCCGAACCAGAATTAAAATACAATTTTTGAATAACAAAATTGAGTAAATCAATTATTGAATATGATTTTTGGTTTGGTTTTGGATATTGAAATTTAAACCGAAACCCGACCCAAATACCAAATTGCAAATTGCAAATAAATAAATTACATGTATTAATAAAATAATTTTAAAAATCTAAAAATTATCAATGGAAAGTTGTACAAATGGCTACTATCATTATTCATACTCCGTTGTTAGAGGTTGTGACCAAATTGTCCTAGTTAACATATATGTTTTGGGTTGTCCACCTACTATTGAGACCCTTCTCTAGGGATTTCACCAACTGCAGAAGCAAATCAATGGGCGCAAAGAAGGACTACCTCCGTTGGTGGACAAAGTAGCTTATTACAATTTTGATTTTCATTGTTAAGTTGCATCAACGTTTGTACCTGCTTGAACTCCACATAGTTGCGGAGTGCCCTATGATTTTCTTTTCAATATTTTGCTTGACTAAAAATTTAAACATTTTTTATTGATCTTTGATACTAATTGTAATGCTAAAATTGTTGTGGTTGAATTTGTATTGTAGTTGTTGGATTTTCATCATGAATACTTGAGTGTGATGATGCAGAAATTAAATTTCAAAATTTTATAGAATTTTATAAAAAATTATATATTTTTATTAATCGTTTAAAAAATTTCCCATTAATTTGGTTTGAAAGCGAATTCAAACCGAAACCGAATTTTGAATTCGGTTAGTATAATTTGGTTTTTCAGGCTATTTGGATCGGTTTTGGTTTTGAGTCTTCTTGGGGTAAAACTGAGGAATACTTAAGGACATGTACGTAAAAATGGCTGAGAATTACACACATCCCCGCTCAGAAAACACAAAAGCAGATGCATTAAGCAAGATGGCTACCTTAGGGTACACATCCCTTCAAAACAGAAGGACATCCTAATAAAGCTAATTCCAACTCGGAGCACAACATCCAAAGTTGTAGTGCAAGTACACAAAGAGTATCAAAATTGGATATGACACATCATACAGTACCTCGAGCATGATGCCTTTCCAAGGACAAAGTGGAAGCATGGAAAATCAAGCTTAAGGTAACATTATACAGCTACTCCAAAAATATCTTGTCAAAAGGGAGTAACTCATGCCCTGGTTTCAGTGTATAAGACCCCGTTAGTCAACATTCATTGTTAGAGGCATGCACGAGGGATGGTGCGGATCACACAAATGAGCTAGAACCCTAACCAAGAAAATATTACAAACAGGGTACTATTGGCCGACGATGTTCAGAGATGTGCACGCATTTGTCCAGAAATGCAGCAGCTGCCAACGGAACACCACAATCCAAAGAAAACCCCAAATTGATATGACTGGAGTTTACAGTTCTTCACCATTTGATAAATATTGTGGGCCATTTTCCAGTTGGCCCAGGCAGAGGAAATTCCTCATTGTCGCAGTTGAATATTTCACAAACTTGGTTGAAGCAAAAAATTTGAACATGATCACAGCCAAAACAACAATCTCATTTGTCTAGCAAAACATAATATGTCCCTTTAGTTAACCAATGACCATCATCTCAAAAAATTGGACATAATTGACAAGTGGAACCTTCAATAAGTTGTGTCGTAAATTGAATATAAGTCAGAAGTTCACCTCAGTGGCGCACCCTAGGCCAACAGGAAATTCGAGGTCACAAACAGGACCATAGTCCATAGAATCAAAAAACAACTAGAAGGGAAGCAGACCGGATGGGTTGAAGAACTACCAATCGTCATTTAAGCATACCAAGCAACACCAAGAACACCAACTTTGGAAACACCCTTTAGCTTCACATATGGACACGAAGCGGTCATCCCTGCAGAAGTAGGGATCCTCAGGCCAAGAACCATCAGCTATAGCGATGAAGGAAATCAGGAAAATTGCACAAGAAGAAGCCATCATAGAAGCCAAGCATAAGAAGAAGCTATCAATGTCATACACTGAAGAAAAATGAAGCTAGCCTGGCTGAAAAAACTAGGAATTTATGCCCAACGTGAGAAAGGTCATACAAAATCGTGGAAGTATACAAATCAAATAGTTAATGTCTGGCCCGGATGGACGAGAAACTTATTCCAAATACGTGACACTTAGCCAACCTTAGGAAATACCAAGTGTAAACCTAGGGCTCCTACATGGACGTAATGTACATACCTATTGATATCATTAGAGGCCAAGAACTCCAAAAGATTGACCCAAGAAATGATTGTGCTTGTATGTACATAAATGAAAACCTCTTTTTGGAGGCAATGCATAGAGTAAAAAATAAGGGCAAATGCCCCACCATGTGACTCAAGTAGGAAAATCACCTGCAGCTTTGAAAATTAAGAGAGAACGCTCCACCCGTGACTTAAGTAGACAAATCAGTCTTGGCTTCGCAAAATAATGGCAAACGCCGTACCTCGTGACTTAAGCAAGCAAATCACCCACGACTTAGAAAAATAAGGGCAAACACTCTGAAAAATTACCTGCTACTTCATAAAATAAGGGTCATTGCCAAACCTACTAACTTATGTAAAGACACTACCCACTGCATCATAACATGCAAGGTCAGTCTCCTTCAAGTGCTTATGGGACACACCCACCACTAAAAAGTATGGAATATGCAGCCACCATAACCCAATGTCACTACAAATGTAAGCTGATACAAAGGATTGAGGCACAAATCTTGGAGAACCCCCAAAACTTGGGGACCTAAGATATAATTTTTTCTTATTCCTACAATCATTAACCAACTCTTCAACTTCTAAGATGCTAGCAAGCAAGCTTTCCATAAGCATATAAGCGGGATGTCCTCTCTAGCCCAATTTTTGCATCCTAGATAGTTGATGTTCATAATATGCCTTCCAAGTCTCAACAGGCCCGTACTCCTCATGATCAAGCTGAAAACTCACCAGTCTCACAGTTTTGTTATATTGATCCATTGATCGGTACAAAACGGCATTATAACATATAAGCTTCTTAATATTTTCCTGTATCTCCAGACATATATCCATGAAAGCTGGAACCACGACCAAACTATCCATATCTGATTCCCTTTGCAAACCCTACATACCTATGGACAAAGTGGGAACATTAGCACCATGACTGATTTCACTATTGACCGCATTAAAGATTTGATTTTTGTCAATGAACCACTTATTGGCCTCCTCTAAATGTACTTTCAATGCTACCTGAGAGTCATACTTAGTCTACCACTCCAGAGTGGAAGCCTGAACAGATGATAACTCCCTATTCACAACGTTCACCTTTTCAAATTACTTATCTACCCGGGTCAGTGTCTTGTCATATATTCTACCCTTATACTGCAATTCATGTACAGTGAACTTCAACACTCTTTTCCATTCCCCTTTCTGCTAAAAGAGTCTCACGAGCTCGTCCTGCTGCTGGCCACACACACAACTCAACTCTTGATAATCCTCTTCTAACTTATCATACTTCATAACCATCTTTATAATCCCGGGAAGATGCAAGATACAAACACCAGATTAGTGCATCTGGTACAAACCCTTAATCATGAATACTCATTCCCTATGAGGCAGCCGGAAAAAAACCTAATAAAATTTTCCAACTCCTCGAGTTCATCAAGACAGCATCGTATAATTGTTACTAAGTTACCATCCCCACGAGATGGAATTCCACCTACCCCAGGTTCAAAACCAGCAGGGGCCCTATAGCCAAAGATGACAAATCCATCCTTAGAGTCCCTCACCTTAAAAAAATTCTGCCCCATGATAGTGGATGAAATAATCCTGCAAACTGGTGCATCATTAAACACGCAGTGCAAACAACTTTCAATAAAGCACGAATAGAAAGAGGCCCATAAGGCGGTATATCGTCAATACTAGAAGTCTGTCTATCGAGTACAACAATCACCTATGAAAAATTATGAGATCAACGAATCAATAACAGGCAAATAAAACATTGACCAGCATGTCACAAGCTTCTTGCAAAATCAGTACAACCTTTATACTAGTCCTTAAAACATAGAAAATATATCCAAGAGCTTGGTCATCCAAGGACGATGTCCCCTCATTCTCCATACCAAATTCATTCAAAAGAGTGAATTATGGTGTATAATATCTAGGGTACAGGAGTGAAGCTCCTCCAGGCTAAGAAAAGTGGGCAAATCCTCATTAATAGTCATTTAAAGGAAAGGAACATTCAGAGTTAACAACCTTCGTACGATACGATCAATCCATCGCATAATGGCACCAGCCAAGACCTCACTTTTATATTTGACATAAATGGAAGGTTACACATACGTCCTGGATTAGATAGCCTCAACTTCTTGAACGCGAGATAACTCCCGAGATCACGTGTAGTACTCGCGATATCACCAACAAAATCACAAAAACCTTGAGTCTTCAAGACCTAGTTAACCAATTCCCTAGTATAACCCATGCTTCTATAGTTATCGGTCTTCAAAGGAGCAATCTCACATCAGGGTTGCACCACCTCCTCTTCAGACGCACGAAGCTGCTCACGGACCCTCTCAAGCTCAAATTAATGTCACTAGAATTCCTAATAGTGGGCCCAAGTTCCCTCAGGAAGATCCCTATAGTGGATAAATCATCGACAACCCGCAAAACAGTACATAAAAACATTACATATTAATAGGCCAATGAAGCCGAATAATCACCCTTCAAACATACCGAGGTGTAGTGACGCAATACATCCTTGTCACTGTAGCGAGTACATCAGCAGCATCCCCCATCGTTAGAGCATAAAATTGAGTTTTTTCCTATGCTCTCTCGACGGAATCAGGGATTTGGTGAAACACACATTTGCACTCACTGCTTGCATTACTTTTAAAGGGCCGAGAACAAGGTAAATTATTAATCGCCCTAGTCATATCCTCAGAGGTTTCATGAGTAGAAAGCTCACGGGACACATCACTCCCACTCTTGGCACCTAGCCGATTATGTGAAACGGCAACTGAAGGTCCAAGAACCAAAATTTTAGAGAGGCCCATTCACTAAAATCAGAAGCCAGGTCCTCAAGGAACATTGGATAATTGGAACAATGAAACTAGAGAAAAGGAAGGTGATGATACATTGACGCTGAAAGCTAGGTACAATAAATCACCACTAAAAACAAGAAGCAAAACAACTTTAAGATCCAAAAGTCATATCTACAACAGCAAAATACCCAAGCTATTAATCTCTTATATAAAAGGAGTCTCATAGTGGCACAATTTCCAAGAGGCTTAATCGGCGCAGCCAAATTGTAAAGTCAAAAGGAAAATCGTGTTTCAAGAAACTAAAATAACTTGTGAAAGGCTTTGAAACATTGAACCATATAGGGTCAAGGACTGCAAAGTCTTGGCCACGATGTTGACACACAGCATCCTAAACATCGTTTCCTCCTCCCACTGACCTATGCATGGAAAATCCCCATCCCTCCACAACTAGAGAGGCTTATAGTAGAGGAAATGTAAGTATGCTAGCGGGATGAACAAGCGAGGTGCCTACATTAGCTAACCAATGGCAGCACCTCGCGGTATCAATCGAATAGAAAACCTATAAAAAACACAAATTCCGATAACCACAACCCAGAGATCGTGGCCCGTTACAGCCGACAAGGCGGTACTCGCGAACGTGCCTACGTGGGCATGAACTACGAAAATGTATGGAAACATACCATATCAGTAGAGGAAAGATTAAAGAGCCAAGGTAAGTAACAACAAGTATATCTACTCACATAATTACAAAACTACTAACCTAGCATCGGAGCATAATTCCAGATCCTATCTAGAACTTTCTTGCAGGGACAACTATCAAGGAACCATGCTAGTAGGATTTATCGATGTAGTTCTGGAAGCATATACCACATCATTTACCAGTTAAGAAGGTGAAAATTAATCCCGACTATGCAATTGTGCAACATATGTTTGCATTTGTTGTGCATTCGAAGAAGAAAGATATTAAGATACCGTACATGTCTCTCATTTCCAAATACCTGAAGTCAAATAACATGTTTAAATTTAGGAGCAAGGAATTGCCTCCTAAATTTTACAAAAAAAAAGTTCTTTGGGAATCAAAAATGGAAACTCATTGATTGGATATGGTCACACAAGGTTTCCAGATGAAATACCAAGAAAGAGACACGAGTGAATGTGTTTTTTTTCCATTACATCATTTATTGACGTTTTTCGAACGTATTGATATTCTAATTTAATGATCACAAATGAAGGTGAATAGGACGACATCTCATTCATGGTGGACATGTACAAACAAATGAAAGCAGACATAAAGAATATAATACAGGTGAGGAAGATGACTCATGATACTAAGAAGATGGTCAGGGCATCGAGGCATGTGGAAAGATATGGGCAGGGGTCACAGTCCAAGATATCCAAATGGATTTGTAATTCTCAATTATTAATAATGTCTCCATGTACAGATTCATGGTCTTCTAATGAATTTTTATTGTTTGTGTGGATGATAAGTTCCAAACAATGTTATTTGTTGAGCTCGTAATGATTTCTTCTCCACAACTTGAACTTTTGAGTAGGTTTGTCTCCATCTCCTCCGCTTGGTTGACCAAATATTCATTTACCTTATTTTCCTAGCGCATTTCCGATGTCGGGCTTTCTTCCTCACATGACCAAAGAATTGGATTACCTGGCTTCCGTATTCGATCACACGTTCGTGTTCCAAATTGCGAAGCATTCTTTCGTTATATACAACTATCTAATTCTAAATGATTGATCAAATAAATAATGTTACGATAATGGAATGACCATCCAAACTCTATAATTTAGTGCATAATGCTCTTTCGCTTTCTGAACTGTAATTGGAAGATGAACCATAATCAATAATTAACTTTTAAAAAACAGCGATGAAATTGACTCAATATTCATTATAGTTTTGATATCAGAACAATATGTCATGTCGCAATGGTGGCTCACAACCGCCATCCATGCAATTAGGTAGCGTCGATTAAAATCTATATGTCATTGTTAGCACACTTAAAACAGCGGTGTAAATAGAACCGTTACAAGTAGTCATTTTTCCGTGCGACAATTTGTTACGACATCGAAACATATAATAGTCTGAGTTTCCGAGCTAGTTTAAAAATAACACCGCTCATTAGAGCTATTAATGGCCCTCTCTGCACGTGTGTTAATTTTATTATGTAAAACTAACTAAATTGAACTGAATCGTACTAATTTCATGTACAAAATCCATGCATTTAAAAAAAAGTATATGACCTAACTCTGATGCCAATATTTCTAAAACTAAATAATAGAATGGTGGAATTATTTAAGATAATAGAGGAGATTATAAGAAAGTGGTACTCCTTCTGTCCCAGGAAAACCTGTAGAGAGAGAAAATGCTCATTTTAATTTTAAAGGTGTGAAAAGTCCAATATAACCACGTCTTCTACCTTTCAGATGTGCTCTCCTTCCGCTCTCCGCCTCTCTGCCTCCATCCGCGCCCTCCACCTCCCTCTACCCTCTGCCTCTCCGCCCTCCCTCCCTCCTTTGTCACTTCGCCTCTCTCCACCCTCTACCTTTCCACCCCCTCTGCGCCCTCCGCCACTTCCTCTCTCCATGGCGAGGCTCTACTTGGGTTGGTGGATTTGAGTTTTCAAACCAGATCTTGGGCGGGCCACCACTGGAGCGGAGAAAAATGCCATCACCGGAGTAAGTTTTCTTCCAAAACAGTTTCGGAAAATAATATGGTGGTGATATCGAAGGAACCAATGGTGAATCTGTGGGGAAAGTTAGGATTGAGTGAAGTGTTTAGATTTTTGAGTGAATTTTCATATTTTAAATTGTGTACAATTTTAACTTTTTAGGAGTAATAATATCTTATCATATGCTGAATAGTTTCTTAAAAGGGAAGTGTGCATATATACTCGGGACAGGAAATAGGAAAATGGTACATATTTAACCGGGACTGAGAGAGTATATAAGATTTGGATATGGTCGCACAGGGTTTCCAGATGAAATAGCAGGAGAGAGCACACAAGTGAAGGTGTTTTTTCCATTACATCTTTTATTGACGTTTTTCGTACGTATTGATATTCTAATTTAATGCTCACAAATGAAGGTGAATAGGAAGACATCTCATTCATGGTGGACATGTACAAACAAATGAAAGCAGGCATGAAAAAGATAATACAGGTGAAGAAGACGACTCATGATACTAAGAAGATGGTAAGGGCATTGTGGCATGTGAAAAGACATGGGCAGGGGTCACAGTCCGGGACATCCAATTGAATTTGTAATTCTCAATTATTAATAATGTCTCCATGTACAAATTCATGGTCTTCTTATGAATTTTTATTGTTTATATGGAAAATAAGTTCCAAACAATGTTATTTATTGTGCTCATAATGATTTCTTCTACACAACTTCAACTTTTGAGCAGGCTCGTCTCCATCCCTCCGCTTGGTTGACCAAAGATTCATTTACCTTATTTTCCTAGCGCACTTCCGATGTCGGGCTTTCTTCCTCACGTGACCAAAGAATTGCATTACCTGGCTTCCGTATTTGATCACAGGTTTGTGTTCCAAATTGCGAAGCATTTTTTTTATATACAGCTATCTAATTCTAAATAATTGATCAAATAAATAATGGAATGATAATGGAATGACCATCCAAACGCTTTAATTTAGTGCATAATGCTCTTTCGCTTTCTGAACTGTAATTGGAAGATGAACCATAATCAATAATTAACTTTTAAAAAACAGCGATGAAATTGACTCAATATTCATTATAGTTTTGATATCAGAACAATGGGTCATGTCGCGATGGTGGCTCACAACCGCCGTTCATGAAATTAGGCAGCGACGATTAAAATCTATCTGCCATTGTTAGCACACTTAAAACAACGGTGTAAGTAGAACCGTTGTTGAACCGTTGTACACAGTCATTTTTCAGTGCGACAATTTGTTACGACATCGAAACATATAATAGCCTGAGTTTCCCAGCTTGTTTAAAAACAACAACGCTCATTAACGCTATTAATGGCCCTTTCTGTACTTGTGTTAATTTTATTATGTAAAACTAACTAAACTGAACTGAATCGTACTAATTTCATGTACAAAATCCAGATATTTTTTAAGAAATAAAGTATATGACCTAACTCTAATGCCAATATTTCTAAAACTAAATAATAGAATGGTGGAATTATTTAAGATAATAGAGGAGATTATAAGAATGTGGTACTCCCTCTGTCCCAGGAAAACCTGTAGAGAGAGAAAATGTTCCTTTTAATTTTAAAGGTGTGAAAAGTCCAATATACCCACATCTTCCACCTTTCAGATCTGCTCTTCTTCCGCCCTCCGCCTCTCTACCTCCATCCGCGCCCTTCACCTCCCTCTACCTTGTGCCTCTCCGCCCTCCCTCCCTCCTTCCTTTGTCACTTGGCCTCCCTCCACCCTCTACCTTTCCACCCCCTCCACCCTCTGCGCCCTTCGCCTCTTCCTCTCCCCATGGCGAGACTCCACTTGGGTGGGTGGATTTGAGTTTTTAAACCAGATCTTGGGCGGGCCACCATCGGAGCGGAGAAAAATGCCATCACCGGAGTAAGTTTGCTTACAAAACAGTTCCGGAAAATAACATGGTGGTGATATCGAAGGAACCAAGGGTGAATCTAGGGGGAAAGTTAGGATTGAGTGAAGTGTTTAGATTTTTGAGTGAATTTTCATATTTTAAATTGTGTAAAATTTTAACTTTTTAGAAATAATAATATCTTATCATCATATGTTGAATAGTTTTTTAAAAGGGAAGTGTGCATATTTACTCCAGACATGCAAAAGGAAAAGAGTACATATTTAACCTGGACTGAGAGAGTATATAAGAGGCATGTTGTGACACGTTCGGCATCAATTATGTTCTGCATATTCATTTTAATTCTTATATGTTAGGTTCTAAAAACACATTAAATTAAAGAAAATGAAGTATGGTAGCACACATATGTAATAAGATTTGAGGACAGACTAACAACCGCCAATATCTTCAAAGGACGGGTGATAAAATCATGTTGTTTGTACATTTGGATCCTTGAACTTGCCCATATGAGCTGTGTCCCATACACACCAACTGGGTAGTAATGTCTGGGAGTGCATGTGTGATCCTCGATCCATATTGGAAGTGTGACTATATCCATTTTGTTTCATTTGGGACCTCATAATATGTACATGCATGCTCCAAGAAATAGGCCAAAAAAATCGGTCAAAAGAGAGTCAAAGATTGAGTTGGATGAGAGAACTAAAAGTAGCCCTAAAGTTTTTTTCACCTCAATTATCATCGTTATTTTCTTTTATGAATCACCGATTATCATAATCCACACTCCGTTTTTTCTATTTATGACATCATAGGTTTAGTTGTTTAAATTTATGTGAAAAAAATAAATGGATGCAATTGAATGTATAAAATAAAAAGTAGAATGAGTGGATGAAATTGAAAAAATCTTTCCAAAAATGGAAAGAGTGCCAAATAAAAGAAAACATCCATTTATAATGCGTGTGCCATAAATAACAAAACATAGGGAGTATCTCATTTTAATTTTGTACTGTTTAATTTATGAGTTCGTCTCTTGAAATACGGTGTTTCCACAACATTTAAACTGCACATTTGAACAAATAAAAATAAAAATTTTAGGTTGTATTATTCGAGTCATAAACTATATATCTCCTACATGTTGCATAATAAATTTTTAATATTGCAACTAAAACATTTTATTTTTCTATAATTTCAATTCAACCTCATCTTTCCATATGCCTATGGAAAGATGGTTTTCCCAAAACTTTACCTTAATTTATTTCACTTAAATTCAAATTAAAATAGACAAAAAGAATATAATCTTGCCAGTATGGAACGAATGATCAATTAGGCAATACACGTAATTTCCTTTTAGCCAAAGACACGTGAAAGTCTCACTTTTCTTTTTACCAAATATCTTATTTTATACCGACTAATAGTTAGATTTAGTCATTTTATATTTGATGTAATATTAGGGTGATTTAATTTTTATTTTTATTTATTGCAACGAACTTTCTATAATTTTTTTTTAAAAATGTATTATAATATATAAACAATTATAAATTTACCCTAAAAAAATTGAAATAGGGTTATTTATTATTGATCTAATTGTTAATTTTTAGTCTTTCAAGTGACTTTCTCTTCTTTTTGTGATCAGAGTCTCACTTGTTGGATGGATTCAGGAAGACAAATATCATGCTCTAGCTGAGTGTGGTTAAAATAAATAAATTAATTAAATTACCTTGAAAAGAAAATTTATATCATAATGGTCTGCATTTACAACAGTAACCAGGAGAGAACCCACTCATTCTTGGCCCATTCAAGCTGTCTCGTTCTTTTCCTTCCCTTAACATCAAGAATTCATTGAATCTATACAAAATTTCCTTGACAATTTTTTCACAACCCCACCAATCAAAATAAAGGAGTACAGTATATAATATTAAGCTTCTTGTCATTAATCTAAAGTTTCACTCTCAATCATGCTCTTGACGTATTGGCAACATCTCTTAGATCTTTCTGTATCCATCTATTCTGTGGGTTCCAGTTATTTGCATAAGCGGATTGGCCGACGTGGACTGTTGCCAAGTGTTAATTTATAGCTGCCAAAATTAGTTTACAACAAGTCTTCTGTGAAGAGGTCTTTTATGGATCTTCTTGTGATAAAATTGGGGGCAAATTATAGAAGGAAAAATATAAAGTTGGAGGTTTAAAAATGATTTTTACACTTCTAACTTTAACTTTAGAACTTATAAAATGAAAAAGTACCAAGTAATCTTAACTTTATGATGAATAGTGTAGTTATAAACTTTTTGGTCCAATTCCAACGTTGATTGAAAGAGTTTATGACCCTTGACCGAATCTGAAATGTCAAAAATACCTTTGACTGTAACTTTCTTCTTCTTCAACCCCTAACTCAACCATCGGCTGCCACCACCTGTAGGCATGTTGGCATATTCTAATGTGGATACATACTTATATGAAACATGAGGGTGTGTGGACGATGCACATACAAGAGCAAATTATAGAAGACCATCGAGTTGGCATTTAAAATTTAGTTTCATAACTTGCCCAAGTAATGAATGTAGTTGAGAGCAACTTCTAACTACAAGAGATATGCATACAACTTGTATTTTAGATATTTCAACATTAATAAACTTATATTCTAAATTGCGAATGTATTATGTCATTTGAACTTTCATTACTTCCGAGAAGATAAAAATCCCTACACAATCAAAGAATTGGAAGAAATTCGTGAGCATTGGTCATGGTATATGATGGTGAACCACTTGAAAATTTCGTTCACAAAACTACTAAGTAAAATATTACCTATCGTTTAAGTCTTTTGTATAGGTTATTCTTTAAAATGCTCTCTGAGGCATATTATCTTTTGGGAGCCTTAGATTAGTATTAGAGTATCCATGGTAAACTTCTTCTTGTTATAATTTTTGGTATGGTCCTTATCAATGAGATGAATGATATTGTTGGTATATTCTTAACAGGGTATCAATTAGATGAATGATATTTGTTGTGACAAATTTGTTTGTACTATGCTACCAACATGACGGTTCTCGTCTAGCATTCTTCTTCTTTTTAATATTGATATGTGGCACAGGTAAACCGACATCGGTAGCATGTTTTTGTAGTTTTTAGATCATTCGAGACCAAAGCACCGACCTCAGTTAGGTCTCAGTTGCTACAAAAAATCTAAGCAAAAAACGACTTCGGTTGTCTTTCGGTCGGTTTCAGGTCACACAATATTGGTTACGGTGTCGGGTAAAACTTTTTAACTTCAATTATGTACAACCAAAGTCAATCCACCCTACATCAGTTGCGGTTTAAGGTAAAACTCATGACTTCTGATATGAATCTCCTTGCAAATAGTCTGAATTACGAAATTTGATTGGATCTTTGACCGAATTAAAAGACTCGAAAACCCTAATATGGCGACACGAATTGATCAACAATTAACTCTTGGGATTTCTTTTCAACTAAAAAATTTGCTCACTAACTAGCCCGCAGGATTAGTTCACAAATAAAGAGTATTGATACTTAATTAATACACAGGATTAAGCAACAATGAATACACTTGCAATCAATGAGCTTGAAAATCTGATTTTTTTTATAAGAAGAGTGAAAATCTCGGCCAAGGCCTCCCCTATTTGTAGGGTTTAAATTGGCCAAAACACTGATAACAATTAGAACGGGATTCGGTAACTTCTGTCAAAAACTGAAAAGACTTATGGTACCTTTAAGAAGTTAAAATCATATCTAACTAGAATACATAAAATAGATGACTATATGGCCGAATTCATCAAGATGAATCTTGAATGAATATTGTCTTATGTAATCTTACCAAATCTAAATTTAGTCAGATAAAAACTGAATATTCTAAACCCTAATTTAGAATATAACCAAAACTCTTCTAAGACAACATGGCCGAGTTTATCGGCTTTATTCATAAAAATAAACTAAAATGATCATACTACCTCATTAAAAAATCCAGTGGAAAAAAGTATAGTGTTATCTCCTAATCTAATAATAAATTAAGAAAACTGTAATAAATGATATTTTTGATATCGTATCAACTTCGGTTATGGGATATACGGACTCGAATTATAGACCTTCTTGGTAAGACATGTCAAACTCTTTATTATCAAAATTATCTGAACAGTTTCAAAGACCCGACATATGATTTTTTGCATTGGGCTCTTTGATTAACTGGTGAAAATATCAGCTACTCAGCCATATTTTTTCTTTTGATAGAAAAAGAAAATAGCTTCACGTGCTCAGATTACTTAATTTTGGCATTATGATCCAAGAGCACTACCAAAGCCTTTGAAAGATACTTTTTTTTACGTAGGTCTGCCTCTGGCCTATATCAACCTAAGTTAAATGAAGTCTCTATCGTTTTCTTAAAAATGAAATATGAAACTTTATACACCTTAAAGTTCATAGGAAGAAAATGTATTGTTTGAACTTTTTAATACTCATTTGGCCTAGCATTGACTAGACTAAATATTTACCTTATCAATATCTCAAATCCGTGATGGGGTCTCCTTGGAACCTATACTGGTATTCCAATCGAACCAAACCCTTTGTCAGGCTATTGTTCCCTTAAAGTTATGGGGTAAGACATCACCTTCTTGATTAGTATTCCCATTCTTTTAATTTAATTTTATGTTGGGTTCCCCTTGAAAAACATTGGCGCACGTGGAAACGAGGCGCTCTACCAACTGAGTTATAGCCCTTATTGCTTGTGATACATACTTTATCATCTAGCTAATTTCTTGTCAAGATGAATATTCGATGATCAAACATCATAAATCTTTGATCTGTTTCGCCGG
>JAULKM010135791.1:0-18863 GCA_032355605.1 Rubia tinctorum
AGATTAACATCATTTACCCAACAAGAAGTTCTAATTCCACGTTCTTGGATTTTCGTGTCAAAGAGCTAAGAAATTGTGCACATCTCTAACCTCCTAACACTTCATAGTCTCAAACAACCCATAGCATAAATGAAGCAAACATTCACATTAAGAACACAATAAATGCTAAATAACAAATGTTTCAAGGAAAAGTGAAATATAGGTTCTTACTACACTAGTTTGAAAGATTCAATCAATTGCTCCCAAATACAAAACTACCCTAGATAATCAAACTCATAATATAGAACAAAAATATGCAAATAAACAAGAAGAAATTGAAGAAGAAGTGAAAAAAACTAGGGTTTTGGAACCTCTAAGTTGGGCCAAGAGAGTTAAGGAATAAGTGGATGAAGTGCTATTTATAGTACAAGAAAAATGGGAGTAAAAAGTAAGTTGTAGGGTGATTTTCGCGACTCACGACACCTTCCTCGCGACTCACGATGCTACAATGTCAAAAAATCACCTTCCATTAGCTCTTTATTCGCGAGTCGCGACATAATCTCGCGAGTCGTGACAAAATTAGTCTAGTTTTGTTTCGCTTCCTCCGGGTGAACCGTTAATCCATTTCGGGAGTTCTTATAGTCTTTTTTATAGTTCTCAAGAAGAAGAATCCAATGATACTTTCCTTGGAGGCTGGTTCTTCTTGGATCATTCTCAGAATTCTGCTTCAAAACATAGATCATTCTTCACCCTCTACTTTACTCTCCTTCTTCACTTTATCTTCTACCACTTTGTAAGTGGCCTTCATTATTCTACCATTTTTGTGAATGGCCTTTTTCAATCTTCTACCATCCATGCGAATATCCTTTTTCATGATAGTCCCAGATAAGCTCACAAAACATATATGAATCGACCAAATCATATAGGTAGAACACGTTAGACACCACATGCTTACAAACAATGGAGATGAGGGAAAATAACCACATAAGGTGATTCTAAACCCCTATTTGTGAAAAACCTAATAATCTAACTAACCACCAACATAACAAGGTAAAAGGGATGTTAATTGTACTAAGAAAACATCAAAATCACGTCTCATCAGAGAGCATTCAACGTCTATTTAGGCAGATCAAGGTTAAACAAGTTCTAAAGTTCTAAATTGTGTTCTCACCTTACCACGCGGTGATTAAATTTTCGATGAAGAACATAGTTGCCATATTTGATTAAATTTCAACTCAGTTCAGCAAGCCCTATAATATACTACCTCCGTTCCAAAATTATTGGCCTATTTACTTTTTCAAAGTCAATCTCGGTAAACTTTGATTTTAAATATAAATTAATATATGTATAATAAAAATATCATGTGAGACATTGTTAGATTAATTTTGACATCTATTTTCTAAATATAAATTCTTTATGCAGAAATATTATCTTTAGCTAGAGATATTGACGGTCAAACATGATTATTCACAACCGTAAAAAGTAAATTGATCAATAATTATGAGATGGAGGTAGTAAAACTTGAGGCATTCTGACTATACCAGTTGAGGTACTCACAGTGGTCGATGCTAAACCCTAAAGAAAAAAGCTAGCCAAAAGACAAGTAATGAACACTGAGGAGAAAGTTGTGGGATACTAATCGGGCCACTATTATGTAGGGTCGTCAAACGGGTCGAGTCACCCGATGGATAACCGTTTTCCATTTACTATTTTCACTTATTGGATAAAACTTATTGGATAATGACCAATTGGGTTAATGGATATAAGTGAGTTGTAATTGTTGGGTTGAGTTGGATTGAATAACAGGTTGCCTGTTAGATAATTTATGGTCGGGTAGGGTTGGGTAGCGGATGACCCGTAAATAATTTCTTATAATAAGACGACATTTGTTTTACAAGTTGGGTTAAAATTTCAGTAAATTGAGTAAACTAATAAATGACTCATTGGGTCAAAAGTAAATGACCAGTTGGATAAGAGTGATTTAGTTGGGTTGAACGAACCAAGCTGTAAATCATGGATGATGGTATAAACGAACAGAACTATTCACAAAAAAATCGGTCAAAACTCGACTCGAATTTGATTTAACTGAGCTCGAGCCAAGCTTTTATAATATTCAAGCTCGAGCCAAGCTTTTATAATATTCAAGCTCGAGCTCACCAATATTGTTCGTAAAGATCATCGAGCCAATATAATATATGTTTATTATTTATAATATTTTATTGTGTACATAAAAATATATTTAATCATGGTTCGAGCTAAAAATCAAGGAAAATTAATTTCATTCAAATTCAAGTTCGAGTAAAAAATTTACCGGATCGATCGAACTCATGTCGAGCTTCTCTTGCATTGAGGGTTCTTTGAGTTTGTATCGACTCATTTACATCCCTAATCTAGTTGAACTCGAACTAAATAAATTTCATTGAAACTCGAGCTCGACCCAAAATTTTACAAGTTTGATCGAAATCGAGGCAAAATCTAAATTAAGATATTTTAAAACAGCCGAGCTTGAATTAAGAGTAGTTCGAATTTGACTCGAGCTTAAGATATTTTGAACCACTCGAGCTCGAATTGAATTTGACCAAACTCGAACCGAGATCGAATAGTATTTGAAATTGAGCTCATCTAAAACTATTCGTTAACTTCATCGAGATTATTGAGCCAGCATAATTTATATATGACATATTTTTAATTAAATACTATAATATATCATTATGTATGTAAATTTTTTTAAAAATGAGTTCGAGTCGAGATTTTACGGAATCGATGAAACTAAAACATAAATTTGAACCAAATTAGTTTCACTCAAACTAATATTTAAGAGGTTCAATCAAACTTGAGCTCGAGATATTTTAAATAAGTCGTGCTAAAACTAAGGGTTTTTCGATCTCGGTCTGACTC
The DNA here is from genome assembly GCA_032355605.1 of Rubia tinctorum. Classification (NCBI taxonomy): domain Eukaryota; kingdom Viridiplantae; phylum Streptophyta; class Magnoliopsida; order Gentianales; family Rubiaceae; genus Rubia; species Rubia tinctorum. Next base: position 2,878 of record JAULKM010135791.1, read on the forward strand.
GACAACTCGGGCTTGGAACACGACCCGATAACCTAGATTAAAATTTCTAAATATGACTAACCTTAACTCATAGCCAGTCCATAGTAACTCAAGGTTGAAATCCAAATCGACTAACTCGGGGTAAAGGAAGAAGAATAGAGGAAGAATAGGTTGAATGATAACTTATTGGGTTAATTACTTAATGACCCATTGGATAATGATTTAGAGGACAATTATTTTAACCCATTGGGTCATATGAGTTATCTCATTGGTTATCCATGGGTTATCCATTTAATAACCCAACCTATTATGATCCAACCCATTAAGACTCATTAAGAAATGAGTTAATTGGATAATGACCCCTTGGATAATGGTTAATTGGGTTTGGATAATGGATTTATCCAACTAACCCATTTGACGGGCCTACTATTATGGTGCAACATGAATGTCCACATCGACTCAAGGTGCAGTGACACCCTCAAATTTGAACTTTTTTTCAGCATATTATAGGAATGGTTCAGAAATTGCCACTAGATTTGCACTTTCAAGTTAATGGGTGAGTGAATGTGGGGGAAAAATATTTTCAATAATATTTAAAATGGGGTTGCAACTCAATAGTGGTTGCTCGTCAAACAACATTCGTTCTCATGTTTGATCCCAAATGTAGTCAATGGATGAACATTCTAAACTCTGGCGCATGGAACAAAAGAGAAGTTGATCTAGCACAAGTTAACCTAGGGTTGTATTTTTGTTTTCTTGTGAAGCATGTAATAGGGTTTAATTAAGATTGAGAAACCTTAAGATAATGGGCCTTATTGGGCCAATCTCAAAAGGCTCTAAAACTAATGGCATTCAGGGCCACAACCTAGCGTGCTGACATGCCCTCGAGCTTGGGTATCATTAAAAGCCCACATATAAGATTAAATAATCCTTCATGTGATCTTCTCGGTATGAAGTTTACATGATATAGGGGAACGACTCATTTCATTAAGAGCGTCCTGGTGTTTCAAAGGTTCTTCTTGTCTCGATCTTCATCTTGTGGCATTGTTTTGTTTTCTTAGTTACTCTCTTTAAACATCTTCGTTAGACTTGAGATGGGCCAGTTAGTGGAATATATCGTGGGCATACTGAGGGTCATTATGTACGTGTGAAAACTCACCAGGGGAGCGTTGAAAAGACAACTTTTTGGCATCTGCATACTTTTTCACAATCCCTACTTTCAAGGTAATGATTACGATTCTTTTATGAATTTCAAAGCCGTCGTTCCAAAAACCATCTTTTGTCCCCCCTATTTCTCCCCTTCTATTACGCCATCCTTGTAACTTCCTTATTCATTTTGTAGGTATGTGATGAGATGCTAGAAGCATGTTTTTCCTAATGCATTTAGCATATCTCTTCGTAGATTCTGTGTGGTAAATTGCTAGTTTTAGATGATTTTACATTACAAGGGATTTAGATAGTCATTGTTAGTTTTCTTGTCTAAATCCCTTGTTTTGTGACTTATTTAGATCTAATGGATTCTACTTCCTTACGAGCATTTAGATTCTATTTTATGAGCTTGTTTAGCTTAGTGAACACCATTTGCAATAATGGTACTAGACCGAAGGCCACCCACTTAACCGTGGTAGTACATGGGATGCGTCGAAGAAAAAGAGTCCAAGTCCAGAACAAACAGAAGACTGGCATAACCCGTGCCATTTTACACGACCCGTACAAACCATATATCTTATGAGACTCAGTCCCAGCATGGGTCGTTCCCATTTGCACGACCCGTGCACTCAGAACAATAAGACATGGACCTCCAGTTCGTGGCCTGCACCTTATTATGCAGACACGCCATCAGAAGCCAAAGATCATGACTCCAGATGGCGGGCTGCGAGATTCCACACTGGCCGCGCCTCTCAGACAGCCAAGTGCACCTTCTAGCCGGTGGTCCGCGTGAGTTTACGTGGTCGGTACAATCAATTTGGCTACGGAAACTCGCCAGTCCACGACTCGTGTACTTTTGCATGGATCGTGCAGCGCTGAAAGTGTGCTTTTGCATGGGCCGTGCCGACGTGGCATCTATGTTTCTCTTGTTTTGGATTTCTCTAAGGCTCATTTCCACCTACTATATAAAGAGACATTACTCTACTAGGGTTTATATATCTATCATTATTGTAATTCTAGTTCTAAGAGTTGGTCCTGGAGGACTTCCACCAAAATTCGCCCCACTTCCATCCCTATATATGGGTTCAATATTAATAAAATTAATAGTACTACTATTTTCACAAAAAATAATATTATTTCATAATTTATACTATAAAAAATAAATTATATGTATATATATTATTTTATTATATAAATAATTTAATTTATTATTTTGGTTGATTAATTTAGCTCCTTGTTGTTAAGGTAGTTGATTAACTTATATATGATCATGAGTTTTTAAACTGGAGTGCATTATAAATTAATGTTTGTTTCCTCTTCCTGAACCAAACACGTACAAAAGGAGTACAGGAGAACTTGATTCCTTTTCCATTGCTGAACCAATTAGTTTGAGAAATCTAGTATCATTCCTTTCCTTTTCCTTTCTTGATTCCATTCTCTTTCCCCTTCTTGAACCAAACGTCCCCTAAGTAATTTAGGTCATAATTAAGCTAATTAGTACAAATTAACATTAAGCAATTATACTAGTGACCTTCCGCTACTAGTTTACAACATAAATAGCATAATCAAAGGAAGGTTGGAGTTATTGAATGATAAATTAAAATAATTACCAGTTTATAGCATCTACTCATGTGCCTGTAAGAAGACACACATTCCGCACTGTACGCCCGCCGCCATATGGAACAGGTGGAAATTTTTGCAGAGGGCGTCATTAGTACAGTCGAAACGCGTTCAACTAACATTTTATTAATAATACGTACATTTCTACCAAACGTTATCAGGGAATTTATTCATATTTTGTTATTATTATCATTTATAAATTAAATAAATATTGAATATGACTACTATTCTATTTCACATATTGAAGATAACAATTAGGGAGCAATAGATAATTTTTAAAACAAAATAGTACCAGGTTATTCGGAATAAAATAATACCAGGTTATTCAAGAAATGATTAATTCATTAATCCATTGGAAAAAACAAAAACACACACATGTTTTAAATTTTGTTCATACAAAAATACCTGAATTATAAGAAAAATACAAACAAAAAATACATGAATTTCATTTTTTTTTAAAAAATTTGGAAAATAAAAAAAAACAAAATTGGAGGACGCATTTGAAGAATGTATCATCTTCATTTTTATTTTATAATTTTGTGAAAATAATATAAAATTTAAAAATAATTAAAATTAGAGGACGCATTTTAAGAATGCGTCCCCTTTATTTTTTTATTTTAAAATATTTTTTGGAAAATTAATAAATTTTTAAAAAAATAAAATTAACGTAGATGACGCATTCTCCGAATGGTCCTATCAATTTTTTAAAAAATACTTTCTCGGTAAGCTTAATAATTAAAAAAAAAATTTAAAATAGCATAGAGGATGTCAGACGAGAACCATCATGGCTCAAGAATAACCAGCCTGCAATGGAAGAGAATCGTTGCTCGAAAACCGCAGATGAGAACCTCGCCTCGAGAAGCTACCGACAAGAACCTCCGCCGAGAACCCACCACTCGCCCTCCAAAGAGAACCGCCATCCCGACGCCTTCTCACCGGCAAGACGAACTCAAACGTAAGCCACGGGAAATAACTAGCGCCTCAAGCCAGTGGAGGTACCCACAATCGAGAGCTACGACTGAGAACCAGTGCCTTGATCCACCAGGGATACCCGCCATTGTGACCAACCGCCTTGAGCCACCACCGCTCGACCACTCAATGGCTCTAGACCATCCCCCATCCAAAAACTCTGCAAATCTGGCCGACGCACCTTGTCTGGTTGACACTTCAATCCTGCCGCTTTCGATTCCATTCCCTCATGATTGATATTGGGACGCCAAAAACTTCTTCACGCTGGCCGGAAAAATGAAGCCCTATTTTGCATAGCTTCTGGCCCTTATTTTCTAGGTAATTCCAGTTCACCATCGGAAAATTTTGTTGCCATTTTGGTCGGATCTGGCCAAAAATTCCCATGAAAAGCATCAGGGAATTCGTCGGAATATTGGCGGTTATTTCACCCGAAAATGTACCAGAAATTTTGAAATTAATTACTCCATAAAATATTTTTAAATATAATTTAAGGCAAATTATTCGGAAAGACTACCTTTCCGTAGGCCTATGGATAGACGGGGTTGAATTAAAATTATAGAAAATTAAAATATTTTAGTTGCAATGTATATTTATTTTTTTTATCTTGCAACTTATAATAATTATAATTTTATAATTCGAATAATACAACTCAAAATTTTTATCTTGATTTCTTCTAATTTACAGTTTAAACCTTAATCTTTCCATACTCATTGTATTTGAAAAATATAAATATAAGTATAGTTAGTAAAATATAGAGCGTGAAATAGCAATCACTAAAATATCAACGATGAAATTAAATTAAATTATGTTTTGGTACTACGAAGGACATTATATATATAACAAATGATATACTTCACATTTATTATTTACTAACGATTGAAAATTTTCTCCAACTAGAGCATTTGTTATTTATTAACGATCGGAGTAACTTTCTTTCAAAAAAAAATTCCAATTAGAGTATTTGGATTAGTTTTTGTTTTTCCGGTGACCGTGCGTACATTTTTCCGGTGACTGTGAAAAAATTTCAGTTTTTTCCTTAACTTAAGAGTTAGATCTTCCATATCAATTTTTTTCTCTTTCTCCACAGGGTTGTTTTTTGAATTGATCTCCCGTTTATGTGTTTTAGCATGTATACATTTAGGCTACTGTATAATTACTCTGTGTTTTAAAGAAAAATATCCAGATTTCCCTCAATTTAACAAATAGGTTTGTTTTTATTATTCAACCATTCAACCCTTCTGTTTCCCTAAATTTATGTGCGAAGTATGTGTAAAAATTGAGCTTATTTATTTTTTAATTCAATTTAATACTCATTTTTGGTTATTCAATTGGCAAATTTACTAGCATTGGTTCTACCCCGGGCTAATCCAGTTATGGCTTTGTTAAGAGTTCTATTTAAATGCGCAGCTAAATTATTTGCTAGCACCGCCGGTGGGATTTCACACCACACGTGGTGAAGGTGTATGCTGGAGAGGTAGTAAAATTGCTTATTGGCCTTTTCTGTTTTGCTTATTGTGCAATTTTCTTTTTACCGTGATGCTAATTTTGGTATAATTAGTTTTAGTGTGGGCAGGAAGTAGCAGGAAAAATCTATAACTGGGATCAGAAGGGTTCGCGGGGGCTCCGTGTCCTCTCCCCTTTTGGGACTGTCTCTAACGTAACGATCCGCCAACTGAGATCTTCTGGGGGACCTTTTGACCTATGAGGCAAGTCATTAATCCCTCATCTTTTCTCTGTTCTTGCATATTTTGTTGTAAAGTATGTTAGAAATCTAGTTTTGTTTACATCGAGTTTTCGTGCGAGTTCCGTATTAACAATAGAGGATTTTGTCATTAATATGAGATTTCTACCCGTGGAAAAGTTTTTCAGAAAGGATATTTGTTTCTAAAATTGTTTCAAACAAGACAATTGTTTAGCTTCGAGTGTTAAATACTTGATTTAAGTATTTTCCATCACACTTCAAATCATCTTTCATGCACCACGTACATCACCCGTGCAGAGGAGCGCATATAATTTATTTCATATCACCGCAATAAAGTATATTTTGCATCTAGTCTTGCATCAATCACCTTTCTTGTATCCATTTATGAATTTTCAAATTTATGTTTTATGTTTGAATGTATTTAGGCTGTTGTATGAAATTGTCCCTTGTTTTGAATAAAAAACAAGACTTTAGTATTCTATTTAATTTTTTCCAGCCCATGCATATATTTTTTTGGTGGGGGTTCCTACATGATTATAATTTCACCAGAAACAGTAGCTGGAAAATTGTAGATTTCATTCAAATTTTCTACCCTTCTGTTTTCCTGAAAGGGATGAGTGTGCACAAATCTGGGTGCTTTATTAGTTAATTTTAAAGTTAATGGTATTTTATTATGCCTTTCAAGTACTCCTACTGGATATCTTCCGTGAAACGAAGATTGTATTCTCATTTTTATGATGTGAAGTGCTCTCTTTAAATTCAAGGAATCGCCTTTTTTTTTGAATTTTCTTGATATTGAGTTTAAATTGTCACGTTTATCTGTATTGCTTTGAATGTCTTGATTAAAATGGTCATATCCTCCACGAAATCAGCTATTTTCCCCCCAGACATCTTTATCCCGTGGATGTCCTTATAATGCAGGGGCGTTTCGAGATTCTGCCATTGACTGGATCAACCACAATGAAAGAAAATGGAGGCAATAGAAGCAGGATTGGTGGATTAAGCGTTTCATTACCTGGTCCTGATGACCAAGTAAATGGGGGGGGGGGGGGAGTTGATTGTTCACTTGCCAGCCCAACCCAATTAGGTCTATTACCTTGCTCTTATCCATTTACTACATTCTATATTTGCTTTAGCTTCCATTCCAATATCAACATGCTCATTAAATTGCAAATTATCTTCCATTTACCTATTTTCTCATTTAGCACATATGGTATTTTGATAATAAGATGTGAAGATTTTTTTTCTGCTTTGGAAAAGACCTTGAATTTAATCACAATGCATTATGGTGTCTTAAAATTAATTTTCATATGTACTAGTTGTTTCATAATTGCACGCTTTTTGGTCGAAACTCACACATACATGATTTCCCACACCAAAATTCCGGGCATGCTAAAACTTGCATATATCATAATATCTGGATTCTTAGGGCATTCCTTATAGCTTCCTCTATTTATAACTGATAATTTTTGCATACGAGCAATAGCATATAAATATCACCCAAAACTTGCACGTGTGTGCCTAGTAAACTGCCTCTCTTTCTTAGATGGATTGTTCACCAAATAAATTTGATTTCTTTTTCTTTTTCAAAATGTTAAGCATTCCAAAGTAGTAACACATTTCATGCCCTAGTTGGTAAATCTGTCTTCTACATAGCTGATATGTATTAAAGTATATATAATTTCTTGTGTTTTTGGAGATTGTTATTAGAAGCTTCGTGACGAGTGCATTCTAGACAAGTAAGCAGAGACTCATTTTTTAACCATGGGTGGGAACTGTTGTGCATGTTGCTAGGGGTTCTATGACTGAGGCTAATCCAATATCACAAGTAGCGCCTGACATCCGTATTTTTCCCTGCACGACACCTCACCCGGAAGCCAATGGAGATGCCGCAATCATCATGTGTGTGACTGCGAAGGATAATGCAAAATCTATGACTCCTGAGGTTGTTGCTGATTACAACAATGGATTGGGTCATACCCGAATAGCTCCTGATATTAATATATGTGTCATTTGATCAGCAATGAGTATTAATTGGGGAGGCTAGTTAAGCCATATCTAGAAATGCACTGATTGTAGTTTGAATGTGTTAGATCCATGTTGGACTTTTAGTGAGATGCATAGAGAGGGAGAGGCTTAGAGTGTAGTGGGAAAACGGCTAATTTTAGCATTTTTTATGTTATTAAACCTTTGTAAACACTATGCAGCTTCCATTTAATGAATCATTTTTATTGTTAACTCCATATCTTGTGAGCATGTTGCAGATGTACCAAAATCTTTTACACCTTACAACTGCCCATTTTTCGCACTTCGCACAAAAAGTTTCATTGGTCCCACAATAGATGTTCAATAAAATGTTTACCTATCTAACTGTTGAACTTGATGTGGTAAGTATTTGTGATATGACATCACTCGACTCTCAAATGTAGAAGATGAAGTTCTATTCGAAAATGTACTTCCTCCATTCTGAAAAGACATTACTCCTTTAAAATTTCTTAGTATCTTTATAAATTAGGAGAGCTCCTAATTTATATTGAAAATCATTAAGTATTATATCTCGCACAAAAAGTCTCATTTAAAATGACTGATTCTGGGATCGCTAAGTATTATATTTTGCACAAAAAGTTCCAGCTAAAATTACTGATTCTAGAATCACAAATATTGTACCTTTGCACAAAAAGTTAATGATTTTACCATTGAAGGAATCATTTTTATTATTCCATTCCACATCTTGTGAACATGTTGTAGATGTACCAAAATCTTTCATGCTCCACAAATGCTCATTTTTTGCACTTCACACTAAAAGTTTCACTGCTCTCACAATCGATAAGTATTGTATCTTTCATGAAAAGTCTCATTTAAAATTATTGATTATCAGATGACCAAGTACTGTATCTCGCACAAAAATTCCACTTTAAATTACTGACCTTGGAATTGTTAATTATTGTAACTCGCACGAAAAGTTCCATTCAAAATTAAACATTGTATTTTGCACTAAAAGTTTCACTTAAAATTAAATATTTTACATCGCACAAAAAGTTCCACTTACGATTACTGATCTCAAGATCATTAAGTATTGTATATTGCACAAGAAGTTTCACTTAAAATTATTGATCCTATAATTATTGTACTTAATGTTGCCATTAAACAATGTCATACCTGGCATGTATCGTGAAAATAAGGGGTTTATATTTTTTTTTACACAATTGAATCGTGTATAATTCAGAGTATGTCTTTTGAAAAATGGTAGACCAAAATTTAAATTACAAATTAGAAGAAATAAAAATAAAAATTTTGAGTTGCATTAATCGGGTCATGAACTTATAACTATTGCACGTTGCATAATAAATTTTGAGTGGGTCTCCTGACAGGCGGCCTGCCCATAAGCTTATGGATAAGCCACCTATTTTTTACTTTATACACTGCATTTGTTAAATTACATACTAAATTTAGAAATATATTTTTATTATAAAATTTTATATTTTCACATTCAAATACATATATTACTTGTTTTAAATTTTAAAATATAATATTTAAATTTAATAAAAAATACAACATTTAAGGTAAAAGCCACCGTGTACTGTCCATAAACTTATATAATGCCTCATTTCTTGTGACTTTCTCATAAATTTTTACTTTTAACTAAAACCATTTACTTTTCTAATAGCTGGAGTCCCACGTTGCATTGCGCGGAATTAATACTAAAAAAATTGAGATAATTATTCATATACTTTTTCTCACATTTAAAATAAAATAACTAATTTTTAAAAATGGAATAAATATGTTGTTGAATTCAAAATTTTAGTCATCTAAAATAAATTATATCATTTATAAACTGAAATAGATGGTTTAGTTGGAAATTATTAAATGATTAATAATATAAAACATTTTTATAGTATTTTAATCAAATTAAATTATTTTTTAGCGTAAACAATTTTTTCTTATTTATTTTAAAATTTTCATGCAATTCTTCATGAAATCTAACCTGAGTAACGAGAGAGTAATTTGAAACCGAACATATTGCGAACATTTTTTATTCTACCTCCGTCCCAACAAAAATGGCAAATTTGTTTTTGACACGCTATTTTATGCAAGCTGATGTGGTAGAGAATAATTGTGGGAAATCAGGAATATTTTGAGAAAGCCGTGGGTCCAGTCTGAAAGTTTTAAAATTAAAGAGAATATTGTGGGAATTTAACAACTTATTCTTTGTTATTTTGGGTAGTTTTCAAAGTATTTCATCTTTGTTGAACAAATGAAAAAGGAAACCGTGTCATTTTTTCTGGGAAGAAGGGAGCATTACATAGTATTATCAGTATGGGATTGTGGTTGTAACAAATTTTCATGTGTTTTTAACGTCCCACATTTAAATATTATTGCAACTAAAAGTGAGAGTGAGTACTCTCTCTACTTCTCTATTTGTGGCTCACTTACCTAATTGGATTTTTTTTAAATGACACACTTTTCATTTTTGGCAAGATTCCTTCAATTTCATCGACTCATTCTACTAATTACTTTCTACATTCAATTTCACCCACTCATTTTCTTTACTTAAATCCAAGTGACTAAACTTATGGTACCACTAATAGAGAAAGGAGGGAGAAATATTGACAACCCAAGAAGAAACACTTTCCATTAAGGCTCACTGCACGGAGAGTGCCCTCAACAACACATCCGAATCCAAAACAATCCCCCACCAATACTAGCTTCAATCTATACTCCCGGTCCCCACAAAATCCACATAAACCGGATACACTGAAACCAGAAAACAAAACCACAAGTCAACCACCAAAGGAAGCAATCACACAAAACTACATTAGTAAGCACGATAAAATAGAAGGAACCACAGCACAGGAGAGCGGAAATGTAGCGAACAGGGTCCTCGAAGACCATTGGTTGAATGGGTTCTAAGATGGTTCAGAAAATTCAGAGGACCACAGAGATGTATTTTTCGGAGATGAGCTCAACAGAACCACGTACTCACCAGCTAGTAGAGGAGGAGTACCAAAGAGGGCAAAGAATTCTTCAGAATTATATGGTTGGATACTTCCTATGTCACTTATCCCTCTCAAGAATGCAGTTTCTTATAGTTAACTATTGGGGTGAAGGGGCTCAATGCATTGCAAAGAATGGAAAGTTGTACGTGATATAGTTTACCCAGAGATTGAAACTTCTTGCGGTGCTTCATAATGGCTTAATAGCAATATCTGGAGGAATGATGGTGCTGCATAGGATGATCCCAGAAATGACCCTCTCATACATAAAGGTCACCAGAGTATCATTTGGGTCAGAATATATGGCCTCACTTTGGAATACTTTGGAAGAAATACCATCATAAAATTCTCCTCCGTGGTTGGAGACACGTATGATATGAATTTTAGAGGTAGACTACTGGAGCGTGTAAAGTACACAAGTGTTCGTGTATGGATCCTGAACCACAAAGCTTTAGTCTCAGAATTCTGGCTGAAACTAAGAAGGGGAGGAATGGTGTGGATAAGCATTGGCTACGAAAGGGTGTAAAAGATGTGCAGGAGATGGGGTGCATTGGGGCATACATACCCATAATGCAGATGACATAATGAAGGAAAACTAAAGTGACACATCGATGCGAGGTTTGATGTCCTAGGCCTGGAACTGAATCTTGAAATTTACACAGACCTGTTAGAGGAAATATACCCTCCATCAACAAGGGTTCACAGGAATATTCCCATCCAGTGGTTCACAAGATTTCCAGGCCACTATTTTAACACTAATGCCCATATGTTTCTCAACATGCTGGAGGAGGCTTATGTGGATGGTTTCAAGTACGCTAAGGAGATCTATCACACACCAGATGAATTATAGGAGGCAGTGCAGGAGTAAAATCCAGAGAGCTCACAAGAGTTACACCAACTAGTGGAGGAGGAGATAGAGGAGGACCACTCTTCAAGAATTATGACTAATGCAAATGAGGTAAATGAAATTTACCTTCAAGGCTTGGCGGAAGCTCGAGACAGGTTGCAAAATTTGCTAGATGTACCTGAATTATAGGATGATCCAGGGGAGGATGGTCAGTTTGCGCCAAACAGCCTTTCGGATGTGGATATGCAGGAGGCCACCCACACAACACCACCCCATGCAGGCAACCCAAACAGGGCACAAGAGAACCAGAACACAGAAGATGTCCAAACAAGACAAGTAGAAGGTGAATATGGAGACATCATAATAAAGGAGTATACTGTGGTCAGAGCCAGACGATACATACATGTCGATGAAATAGTGACAAACTAGCTTTCGGCCAATAAAGTGGAACTGAAATAATTTACGCTGGCTGACGGAACGGTAACGGTGCCATTTCTCACTAACAGAACTTTCTCAAAAGATGTCAATTTTGTTGCTGAATCAAACTTGGACTAGCTAGACCATACAAGGACCAGGCTAATTTTTGATATGAGCCTATCAATCTCGTTTAGAGAGATTGGTGACAAGACTGATCTAGTCCTAACATACAGAGTGCCAACAAAGCATGTCTGGTGTCAGACACCAAACTAAATAAAAAAGGAAAAGTAATGATAAGCATAAAGGAAAAAGAAAGGAGGAGAAATGTCAAAAGTTAAAAGAAGGGCAGAAAGGAGAAAAGAATACCTGTGAAGTTGACATTTGGTAGTTCGAATAATGAACCCATCACTTCATCAGCAACAATCTTGTCAAGCTCTGATTCGAAACCCGAAGAAACAACTCCAGCAATGCCCCAAACAAGGCAGACGGGAGGGTCAAGTGGGGTACAACTGTCAGAAAGTCATGAAGAGGGCCAAGAGAAAGAAAGACGGAAAAAAATGGCGGAGCAAAGCAATCATTCCAACTAGAAAAATAGGGCAACATAGGTGGATGTGATAGCATCAGAGAGATAGATGAAACAGGATGGAAATGATGGGGAGGAGTTAATGAATGCAAATGAAGGAGCAATGAATGAAGAGGAAAGATCAGGAGCCCTTACAAATCCCGAGAAGTCAGGTACCATTTTTAACTCCATCTCTTTCATTAATAAAATAATGAATGGAGTAGAAGTCAGGCAAAGAAATATACCTGTTGCCCAAACCCAAAACCCACCAGTTCCAATAAATAACCCCCCAACATAAAACAGAACAACCAACTCAGCCAAGCCAAAATAACAAATTAGCCAACCCAAGTCCAAGAAATATAACCCATACAATGAACCTTAATAAAAAAAATCTTTCCCTAATCCACAACAAAAGCCTAAGAAGACATAGCCCAATATCCCCAAACTATTTCACTTGAAGAGATAAAGGCTTGGTTGGATGTGCATTGTCACAAGTGTTGTGCTTCCTATCTTATTTACCTATACTAAGGTTGACTTCTAACATTACTTCTGGTAATTTATATAGAATTGAAGTTAGATTTGGTTTACAACAATTGGTTCCAATTAAAGAGTCTTGTTTCAAAAGTCAATGGGAGGTTGTCGCCGTACCTCTCAAAAATACAATTTATAAGCCCTAATTTATTCATAGCTACATCTATGTAGATAATGGAAAGTCGGGGCCGTACACGAAGAAGAGGGATTTTTGCAAGGGTTTACACATATAATGGTAAATACTAGACTAGATACATACATACACATGTATAAAAGAAATCATGTAAACAGGAGGGGGGGTTGGTTGGTTGGTTTTCTAAGTTATGAATTGAAAGACAACACAACTATTAGAGTGAAATAATTATGCTATCATGCAAAAAGCTACTAAAAATATGGTAAAATAATAATTAACAAAGATTTGGGGCAATTGATCTTTTATAGATCCTAGACTCATTCACTCATTAATTTACATTAATTGCATATGGACAATTTTATCACTTCCATTTGCAGATCATCATTAATTTCTTCTCAGTTAGTAATTTGACAAGACGTTCAACGACCATTTGTAAGCCTCATTGATAAGCACTTTAGACAAACAACACCTAAAGGTATTTCATCAATGAAATTGTATACGAAGAACCATAGATTTGATAACAACTGCAAGCATTAAACCAAATGCCTTGCCATTTAACCAAACAAAGAATATATTAGACTAAACCAAGAACAAAAAACATTCAAGATTCAATCTTTCAATACTACCATAGGACAAATATGATAAAAAACAACATTAAAATACTCCTCTAGAATATCAATATCATTTACCCACAAGAAATTCTTATTCCATGTTCTTGGATTTTCATGCCAAAGCTGAAAAGAAATTGTACACTTGTCTAACACGTCCAACACTTAATCATACAAACATTTCATATTCTCAAACAACCCATAACATAAATGAAGTAAACATCAACATTAATGACACAGTAAATGCTTCACAAAAAATGCTCATAGAAGAGTAATATAGAGTCTCACTACATGGGTTTGGAAGCTTCAATCAATTTCTACCAATTGATAAGTTTAGCTAACACAAATTATAATAACATTCATGGAAAAATTCATACATAAATAAAGAGAGAAAAGATGAAGAGAAATGAAGAACTAGGGTTTGAGGGAGGTGATTTTTGGCCAAGAGAAAATTTGGGAATGAAGATAAGATAAGAGATATTTATAGTACAAATTATGGTTAACAAAGAGTCAAAAGGGGAGCAAGGGTGCGCTGGGTGCGCGTGGGCTGAAAAGCACGCAGCCGCGCGCAGAAGGGGCTGACTGTGTGTTATGGTGCTGAGGGGTGTTTACCCCTTGTGTCTTGGGTGCGCGAGCGCATGCCAAAGTGAGCTGGTCGTGTGCCCGTCGGTCTCTCTTTTATTCAACTTCTTTGCGTTGCTACGGGTAAACCGCTGATCCAATTTTGGAGTTTTTGTAGTCGATTTTATAGTGCTCAAGAAGAAAAATCCAATGGTACCACCCTTGGAGGATGATTCTTCTTGGATAATTATGAGAACTTGGTCCAAACTTCCCGGTCACAATTCATTCGCTTGTATGTCTTCCTTCTTCGATCCTTCTATCTTCTACCACTTTTGACTCATGACCTTCAATATTCTATCATCCTTGCGAATGAATTTCATTAAAACACTCCTAATTTCTTACACGAAATCTACAAATTAATCTTGCAAAAAGGAATCTAGATGCTCGCAAGGATAAACAAATCCATTAGACTAAAAATAGGGTTAAAAAGGATTTAGATATAAAAACCGAAAATGACCACCTAAACCCATTATGATGTAAACCTACCTAAATCTAGCAATATTTGAACAAAAAGATAACAAAATAGATGTTAAATACTTCGGAATATACATGCATTTGATGTCTCATCGGTCAACATGAATATCTAGTTAAAGCCTTGACAGTATGTTTCAAATTAATGTTATGAGCCACCTCATAAGGACATTTGTTTAGTGGGAATCGTAATCATTCTGTTACATTATGTTTGGATAATGGAATTTACTGGTGTTCTTGATATTCGAGTGTATGTTTCAAATGGCTCAATGTTATTTGCTTTGTTGTTGAATCGGGATTTTTTTATGTAAACCATGTTCATTATATCAGAATTGCGAAGATGTTGACGCCGTGGAAGTAGTTTGTTTGGGATACCCTCTTTAAGGTTTTCCATCAGTTTATTTGGTATTCTCTCTTAGTTTGGAAAATCTAGTTTTCTAAATCTCGTTCTTTATTTCAGTATTTTATCCAATGTTTTCGAGTTGATTTTGGTTTTTAGATGTGTGAGCATTATGTTTTGCTACATCCAAATAGAAATGTAGATATGTTAAGTCACCTTAGCCATAAAAGCTTATTGGAAAACCAGTTCGATGTTGGCAGCAATTCATGAGTTATCCGATGTTTTCGAGTTTATTTTTGTAGAAATTCATGTTGGCAGTTGCTCCAGTTCTTGAATTGTTCATAAATGATATCCTAATGTCCAATAGAACGTACAAATAACATTTTTTATACCGTAGTTTAAATTTTTATAAGTTTCTGTCAGATGGCGAATAATGCCTTTTTACGTTGCAGATTTGTTGGTGGCTGGATAATCGACATGTATTCATGTCTAACTTGTTTTGTGAATGGAGGGTATTGTTAATTGGTTTTCCATTTAAACAGGTTAGTTAAACTTTCATGTTTTCAATGTAATGTTATTTTTTAATTTTTGGATGAAAAAAACTTTTCAAGTCACAATGATAGAACTCACAAGGGAAGAATTTTAATAAAATATGAAACATGTAGTTGTGTGGAATATTTTAATGAATTTCTCGGGCATTTTTCATTCTTTTCTATACGCAGACGCTATAGTATGCTATGTTTTTTTGTCCAGAAGGTAGACCTTGTTCAAATGAAGAACAAGAAGAAGCAACATAAATGGATTATGGTGCTACCATAATACATTTTTTTTATTTAATATACGCGTAAGGGGGTGAGTACTTAAATTTCACAGCTCTTCCTTCTTTTTTCTGCTTCTAAATGCCACGTATGTATTTTATGTTGTCTCTAGATATTGTAATTTATATCCTATACATCTACATTTCCACTTTCATAGTTTTGATTAGTGTAAGTTATGTGGTATGTGCTTACGATGTAATAGTTTTTAGCTAACTGTGTTCTTTG
>JAULKM010135801.1:0-18862 GCA_032355605.1 Rubia tinctorum
CCGGGTTGGGGAAAATGCGAGCCGGATCGGGTTGGGGAAATGCGAGCCGGGGCTGGGGAACGGGAAAATGTGAGCCGAATCGGGTTGGGGAAAAGTAAGCCGGGACGGGGGAGCGGGAAAATGCGAGTCGGGGCCGGAGGAGCGGGCGCAAACAGGGGCGGAGCGAACGTGTAGCGCAAACGGTGGGAGGAAGATAACGTGTGAACCTCACACGACGCTTGCATCTCACACGCGCTCAACTTGACGAGTGTGCACTTCACGCGCGGCATCGCGGGGAAGACAACCGGGAGACGAGGCAGGCGGCGAGGGGTTGTGATGGGCGGGCTGGGGAAGACGGTGGGAGCTGGGTTTGGCTGGGTTGGGCGGAGCGAGGGGGAAGACCGTCGGGGTGGCGGGGAAGATCACTGGTGAAAACAACACTACCACGGTGGCGGTTCTGAAATTTTCGGTAGGTGGCGATGCTCGTCTGTGGCGGCGGGGTGTGAACCACTTCATTTTTTATTTCTTATTAAATTTCAATTTTAAAACTAAATCAAAATACATAGTATATTAAATACATACAAATACATGGCGTAATACAGTAAAATATAGGGCGTGATATAGCAATCCACATTACAAATCAGAGCGAGTTTGCAGATGCGCATGTAATTCAAGATGATCGGGGAGGATCGCCTGGTTGTGGGGTGGTGCTTGTCCGTTAGATTTGTTGGTTCCCTCATCGACTTGATGCTCGATTTTCGGTAGGTTGAAGCTACGACGACGGGATGGAAATCGATGGAAACAGGAATCGAGTTGCTAGGTTTCTTAGATGTGCAGGCACGACTCTGATTTGAGATGATCAGGAGAAGTGACTGGTTGTGTGGGTCACATTTAGTCGTATGATTTGCCACAACGTCAGCATTGAGGTCTGTTTCCAGTGGGTCAAAGTGAGCGAAAGGGGTGAATCTAGTCAATTTGGGTCCAAGTCGACCTAGTTTTTAAATATTCTTTCAAGATTACATATAATAAACGCATATAAACATTCTACTTTGACTTGAATCTGTTTAAACTTAATGAATATTGAAACTCTATCTATTTAAATAGTTGGGGACATCCTCTGAAGAACATCCAACAGTTGCGCTATTATCGAACCACCACTACCATTGAAGCCGGAACCACCACAATCGCAACTTCATGAACCACCTGCAGACTAAGAAATCACCAGCGAGAGCCACCGACACAGTCCAACAATGCGCGATAATCCTTAGTAAGAACTAAGAAATTGTTATAAAATTCACAATTCTTGTCACATGTATAGCTTGAACCATGGGTCTTTCTGTTATAGGGAAGATGAATTAACCATGAAACAATGCCCAATTCACGACCTAGTTTTTGGAATTTGTTTGGGCCGAATTTAAAATATTTCAAACTTAAATTAAATTAAATAAACATCAAATGAAAATACTAAAATAAACATCAAATCAAAATACTTAAAAATCTAATAAAAACACTAAAAAACACTGAGGTACTTTCTGTAATTTTTAAAACTTTTCTTAGTCCCCCGTCTCATCATAAGTCATGGTAAGACGAACTCATCTAATTCTTTCCCTTTAAAATATAATGAATAAAAATCACATCAAAAATATAAAACATAAAATAAAATATTGAAAGACCATCATGATTAAATAAAAAGTCACATGATTAGATTTATGGGTTTTAAAGATTAGACCCAAAACACCTAATAGATCCAAAATACATATCAAGCACCCCAAATAAATATATTAAACCCAACCCATAGTCAAATCCTACCTTAACTGATTCACCGACCATCGCCTATACTCGATATCAAATGTCAGTGATGTCGCGGGAAAATAGAGCACCAGAAAATCGAGCTGAACAGTAGCCGATATCGTTGGACGATCGTCGTCTCCGAGTTTTGATCCCCACCATGAAGAACCAACCTATCTTGCACCGAGACGGGGACGGGTACCTAAACGGGTACAGGGACGAGGATGAGGACGAGAAATGAGAAAATTAAAAAATTATGGATACAGGGACGGCAAGGGGACGGATAAATATATATATATATATATATATATATATATAACATTCAAAATTTAATATCAATTTAAACTCAAACTCAATTTAATAAGTTGTAAGAAAAATAAAAATAGCAATCCAAACTCTATTAAATATTTTTAAAAACCAATAATAGATATATATATTTTTTGAGCACAAGTCGTGCTGAAAATTTGATTTTCATCCACAACAACCTCCGTCTTTTATCAAGGAATTCTGATCAATATGAAGATGAGGAGAAAATGTGAGATGTTGGTGGAGATGAATTTGATTAAAAAAATATATGTTACAAAGAAAAAATAAAGAAAAATAACCAATGAAAGAAAGCAAAGCTGATTTAACAAAACAAAACAAAAAAAACAAAAAAAAACTATACGAAAGGTGTAAATAAGGAGTAGTTTAAAAGGCATAAAGCTGTAAATAAGGAATAGTTTAAAAGGCATAAAGTAGTTCATAAGGAGTATTTTATATGAAAGGTGTAAATGAAGTAATAAAACACGAATAAAAAAGGCATAAAGCTGAAACGTCTTGTCCACTTTCACATAAAATAATAAAGTCAACATGGAACAAAAGGATAAAGGCATAATAAAAAAAGCAAGAATCAAAGCAAATTGCAAAACAAACAAACAGGGCATAAAAAAGGAAGTAAAAAGGAAGCGAAAAACCATACTCTGAATTAGGAGGGGTCTCTCTGATCGCACGACGGTGTAGATTTCAGAGATGGATATCGAAATTTGGGAGATCACAATTCGCAAGATGGAGATGCAAAGTTCAAAATCAAAATGGAAAAGAGTTTTGCATCGTTGGTATATATAAATAGAGGGGTTTTGGAATTGAAATCAGTTTAAGAAACAAAATCATTGAAATTGGAATACAAATTTGTATAGGAAACGTTTTCTGTTTAGGAAACAACTGACTGTTTCCAGCATTTCAGAGACTTTTCCGGGACATCCCCAAGCCATTTTCGTCCCCGTCCCCGTCCCCGTCCCCGATACGTCCCCAACTGGTAATGACAATGAATTGCCATCCCCGTGCATCACAACAGTTTTCTAACGGCATGATCTCTATTTATCTGATTTGCACTTCAGTCCTTAGATTAGAACAAGCTTGTCCTCAAGCATTAAAATCAAGAAATTGATTATTGATGAAAACTGCATCCTCCCAAGAACCATGGGCAATCTCTCCCACTCAACAAGCCATTGAACTACTTGTGTACCGTCTCTTTCGATAATCTGTCGTTGCATCACCCCTTTTGGTCTGAGAACTTGTGTGGCTGCTTCATCTTCAGTTGGGAGCTGAGTTTGTAATTTTGGGACTGATCCTACTTGCTTGTTTTAAAGGGAAACATGGAAAACTGGCATCTTGAGTTTATAAGCTACCACGCCTATCTTACTCTCGATCTGATACGGGCCAAAATATTTGGCTGCCAACTTCATATTGTTTTTGTGTTAAACTTATTGCTGCTTTAATGCTGGAGTTTCAAATAGACCCAATAAATAGCATTAAAAGATCTCTCTCAACGCTTTTGGTTAGCCTGTTGTTTCATTCGATGTTGAGCCTTCTGGAGATGTTCATTAAGAAGTTAGTTCACCCATTCCCTCTTTTCCAACATATTACGAGCCGCGGGAACAATTGAGTCAGTCAATATCCCTAGAAGTAAAGACACAGTTTAACTCAACATAACACATCAAAAGGAGTAATATTTATGTTGGATTGGTGGGTGGTATTGTACAACCATTATGCGGCTCCCAACCACTCCTTCCAAGAAGCAGGTTTGCTACTGCAGAAACATCGAAGATAGGACTCCAGAATCTGTTTAACCTATTCTGTTTCACCATCGGACACTGGGTGGTGTATGTTGTGCTCATCTTGAAGAGCGCATTCCAAAAATGACTTGTGAATTGTCTGTCCCTGTTTTAGGTGATGGTCTCAAGGATGCTACATCCAACTTTTTAATGTTTTCGAAGAACAACTCTGCTACAGCCTTAGCCAAAAAAAGGATGAGAAAGAGAAAGAAAATGACTTTATTTAATCAATCGATCGACTACCACAAAGACAGTATTGAGACCGTTTGAATTAGATAATCTGTCTATGAAATCCATATATATTATCTCCAAGCATGACTCAGAATGGGAAGAGGTTGAAGAAGGCCGTGAGTTTTACAATGTTCAGATTTGTGTTTGTAAAGTGATATGCATCTCATGGATTAATGTGTTGGCATTTGTGAACTAGTGCAATAAACAAAAACATTCCATGTTGGAACATACCGCAGATAACATACCATGTTGGAACATATCGCAGAAATTCAGATTGACAAGAAGAATATTGTGATGGAATTAGTTTATGTAAACTTGTTGATTATGCAATATTGATTTCAACCGAATGGAAGCATAATGCAATTATGGAAAATTCCTTTATTTATGGAATTGGATTTATGGAATATTATGGGATAGTTGAGATAAGGTATATCCCTTTATTTATGGGATTTAGATATGTTTCAAAAGCAGATAAGGAATATGAATATTATGGAGATAATTATGGAGCTATTCTGATCTGCAATGGACTATAAATAGAGGACATTATACGGCTGCAAAGGTGTGAATTAAATTGAGAAAATCTGCATTCAGATTTTGCATCTATCGAGAAGCTTTGCAAGAGCCAGAATTACCATGTTCCAACATACACGACTTGTGTGCTAAAGTTCAGAACGTAAACCTTAATTTCTCGGGAGGAGGAGATCCAACGTCGACGAGTTTCGAGGTCAGAGGGAGTCTGATCAAGGCGGATCTGTAGCAAGGGGAGCTTGCAAAATCCACTCGTTGTAATCAGAAGATAAGTATAGTTGTATGATGTATTTTGTACTATATCTCTGATTAGTGAATTTATTCTGAACTGGGCCAGATCCCGCAGATATTGGTGGATTTCACCGAACTGTGTAACCAAGTTGTGTGTCTCGTGTTTATTTACTTTACATACTTGGTTATTTAGACTATGTTGAAACATAGATTTGCTAGTTAAACTAAAACGGTAAAACCAATTTTTTCAATTCCTATCTTTTATCTGGGCGATACGTATAGATATAACAAGGGGATCCGAGGGTGCTTCGTAGGAAGATAAGAAAATGCTAAATGATGAGAAATAATTGAACCAGAAGCTCTGCGATGAGTTGGAGTTCCTGAAAACTCATGACCCCACTTAAAATTCTTGTCCTCATGCATTGATGGATCAAGTTTCTGAAACTAAATCATATTATGGGTACTTCGAAGATGAGTCAACTGCTACTTGCAATGTTGTCTATGTGGAGGATTTGTTAGAGCTTCGTGGAAATCACCCCGATGTCCAGCTTAAAGGTTTGCCCAATATTGATGAGGAAAAACAAGTTCATTCTACCATGAATACTATTGTAAATGAATTGCTTTTAAGAAAGATTTGTGATGATGGAAATTCTTATAAGTTGATTAACTAGAAGCTCAACAATCCCTCACTTTATAATCCCAACTTTGTGAATTGAGGTGCCCAATTTATATTATATTATTTTTAGCTTATTTAGAACTTTAAATGTAAGGAATTTTGGCCTTAAAATTGAGCTAACTAGATTTGTTTAGTTAGAAGGTTAGTAATGCATTGTACATTTTCATATTCCAACATTTTATTTTATGAAGTTTTTGAAAAAAATTATTCATAACCTGTTGTGATCGTGTCGTTGGATTTGAAAATTCTTGGCACCGGAGTGAAGACAGGATCATTAGAAGTGAAGGGCACTTTCACAAAATCGATAGAAGCGGACCTTTGTGTTTCGCGGAACATGCAATTTCCCATGGTCTGTGGAGCGATAGTCGTGAGCAGGAGCTGAAGCTTTTACTGACCTTGGGATTTCCCACGGTTCGTGAAAGTCTAACTAGGAGTGGGACACTTGACCTTAGTGGACCGCAAAAATTCCCACGGTCCGTGAAGGAGGTCGTTTCGTGAATCACATGGATTTCCACGGTCCTCGAAGACTGTCCAGATCTTAGGGAAGTCGAGAAGAGAGTTGCACCGTTACCGTTAACGGGTGTTGAGATTTATGAAAGAGTTAAGGAATTGTCTAATGACTTTGGGAAGAAGAAGCGTAAAGTTGCTAGTGAAGGAAGTTTGAAGAAATATTCCATTTTTTTCAAACTCTCTTATTGGAAGGATTTGGATGTAAGACATTGTCTTGATGTAATGGACATTGAGAAGAATGTGTGCGATTCTTTGTTTGGGGCACTGTTGAATACCATTGGTAAAACAAATGATGGTTTGAAAGCTCGGCTTGACTTGGTTCAAATGGGAATTAAGAGCAATTTGGGGCCGGTCACGAGTGGTGATGATTGTGATCTTCCACCCGCTTGCTTTTCCATGTCTCAGTCAGAGAAGAGATCATACTACGAGACCTTTAAACCTGTGAAAGTTCTGGGGGTTTACTCATCTAATATAAGTTTGTGTATGTCGTTAGAAGAGTTGAGGTTGATTGGATTGAAATCGCACGAGCCACAGCTTGATGCAGGAACTGAATGTCATTGCCATCTACATATTCTCTTTCAAACTCGGGAGCTAATCCTAGACAAGACTTTGAAGATTTAGCAAGTTTCCGGGCTCAGAACCTATCTTAACGGGTAAGCCATAAAAGAAATTAAAACCATTTCAATGGGGATAATTAATTCCCACAAGTTGGGGAGAGTTCTCCCCCCCCCCCCACGTTTTCCCTCCAAAAAACCAACTGAACCCTTTCTTCCACTCATTCATCATCAAATCTTCCAAACATTATAAGTAATGGTTTAACATATCAAAACCCCACCTATGGTTATATATATTGTAAAATTTTCAAGGATTTTCAAGTAAAAACCTATTTTTTGCAAGGGTTTTGAAAATTGTTGATTGGGCTCAACAAGATCCTCTTCTACTCGATTTCTAGGTAATATTGTATTATCAAATGTGTGTTTTCCGTTCACTAGCATTGTTAGAATCAATGTTAATCACCATATTTCAATTGTGTGCTCATGTTAATGTTACTAAAGTAGTAAGAATTTGTCTACAAAAAAAAAGTGTTTTGATGTAGTTTTATTTGAAATGGTGCATAATATTAAGGATTTTTTTTTTCCATTTTGTGTTCAATTATTAGGAGTCATGATGATTATTTAAGTTCTAGAGATGGAAACACCGAAACAACAGTTGATGAGGAGGAGGAGGACGAGGGTTCGAGAAAGGTAGGAGTTGTGAAAACACATTGTAGAACGCTTGAGTGGAGGATTGCCAAAACCTTGGTTTTCAATGCAAATGACATATGCTTGTCAAAAGAACGTACAAAGTGGTCAAGTTGGGTTGGGAAGGTTGGTCGGAAAAGGGTTGACATACGTTACGATAATTGGCTCGATGTTCCGAAAGATTATAAAGCCACACTATGGATGGAGTGCAAGGTACCTCTATGTACTATTTTGCATGTCCTTTCTAATCCCATTCATTTTTCTAAAACAAGTGGAGATCTACGTTGACTTTGCCATATTATGTCACAATAGAAACCCTTTGAAATCGATTCCCCAGATATGGACGACTTAAGAAAGAGAACCATGACCATGTTAACAAAAGGTTGGTGAGAATAAAAGTACACATTGTCTAGAGATTATGTCTTCTCAAATACGAAAGGTGATCGTCCATGGCTTATTTACACGCACATTCAACCAGAAATTTGGGAGATCCACAAGAGAAGAACTTTAGAGAATGAGAAAAATGTTAGTACACTACAAAGCAATAGATTATATTATGATTTTGCAGTGTGATGTCACATGGCTTCCCACGTTTCTTGTAGGGTACAAGGGATTAGAAAAAAAATAATCGCAAAGTTGAACATAACTCCACATCGTAAGAGTCGCAGAGGTTATGGGTTGGCGGCGCTAGAGATGAAAACGGAAAATTTTGAAAGAGATGTTTTATTGGAAATTAAGGGGAGGATGTCCAAGGAAAAGGCCCAGGAACTGGTTGTTCCATTGGATGTCGATAAAATTGAACGGTGTGATCTATTCCTAAATCTCAAAAAAAACAAGGAGGGTGGTCAATATGTGAAGGAGGAGGCAGTTCAACTCGCGAGAAAATTTGTACGACTACCATTAACTTGTTTTATATTACATGCTATAATTTATTAGACTTCTTGCCAATGTTGGATTATTTACTCAGCTCCTTTTTGTTGGCTTCAACTAGGATAAAGTAAAACATGATCAAAATGAAGGTCAATTCATTCCAATCGACAAGCACAAACTTTTGTGCGAGGTTACCCAGAACCCGACCACCCGGGGCGCACAAGAGGGGTTGGGGCATTCTTGACACAAAGAGAGGCTTTTGGCGTTGTACAGTTGTATCATAAGGCTAAGCGTAGAGACTCTACACTTTGCAAATGGAAGCAATCCTCAGGGACAAACGGTTAGAACAACAAGAAATCTTAATTTTCAAGTTAGTGAAACACACTGGTCTTCAAGTGCACGACTACCAAATGATCTAACTAGCAATTGGAAGCCCTTTTCAAGAGGATCTCACCCCTTTATGAGTGAGACAAAGGTGAGCCTTAATAGAGTACAAGCCAGGAGAATGATTGAAGATTCTCCCAACAATAAAATCCCATCACTCCAAAAAAAGATTACATCAATTTTTTATTCGCGTCACTCCATTTTATGTCTTTGTAAAACTTTACAATGTGAGTTTCTTGTAGGGTTCTCAACTATGTTAGCTTTTCATGGAGGTCCCCGCTACATGTTGCCGATGGTATTTTCTATGAATCGATGCGACATCGTCATTCAATTCCAATCGTGGACGAAATTGCGAGGATAACAGTGAAGAAAACCTTGGTGCAGAGCGCAAGCTTACCAACGCCGAAAGGAGATTATAGGAAGGTAGGAACCGCTCAAGGAATTTATTTCTTTGGCCTTGCCGTCTAGTATATGTCGATCCTACAAAAAACGATCATTTGAAAGTCAACCGGCCACAGACAAAGAAAACAATTCCAAAGGCGGCTAACATCACAAAAACCGCTATGACAAGGTCACAAGTGGAAAAGGGTTCTCCACCTTTAATCCTTGTTTTGTTCAGTTGGACCAACCCACACTCCACGTACACATTTTTGGGGAATGAATATGTATTTGGTAGAAATCGAGACATCATTGCGTTGTGGAGTGATCTTGAGGAATTATGTAAGTGTAACCAAGTCTACCAAACAATCATATCCTTATTTCTATTGTAAGTGCGAGTTTACTTTTCATACTTTCCCAATTGTATTTTAGATACTTGCATTTCATACATATTCTACTCTAATCTTGAAAATTCTATATGTAAGGTACATGTATTACTTTTCTAATGAAAAGGAGAAATGTTAGGTAAGGTATTTGTGTCCATTGATGGCCCAAGGGATTGGGTGTTCAAGGCAAGACCGTATTGATTATGTGCGCAAAGGCATAGGCCGCACAGATAAGAAATTATTCATTGTACCTTACACTGAGAGGTGATGCTTTCAATTTTATATTGTCCCACATGGCCTTCGATGTCTTATTTTGAGTAAATATTTTTATTAAAATACACGTTTGTATGTAGTGATGATTGGAGATTAATTTTTGATTGTTCCAGAAAACAAGCTTGTGTACTGGATGGATCCATTGCACTTTCAACCTTCACAAGGTTTCGTTGATATTTTGGAGAGTGTATTCCACGAGTCGAATGTAACAAAGGGCTTACGTGTAGTCCAAATCAAGGTATCAAATTCGATAATCAATTACAATAAGTTTATTGTTGTTGATAATTATTTTCACATAATATTCTCTAAATATCAGTACAAGAGACAAGCAGAAATATGAGAGTGTCGATAATACGTAAATTTATATGCACCGGAGTACGCTAAATATATACAAGTGGATTACCTAAAAATTGATAAAGTTAGTATTTTTTCCGTAAATATGTCAATTTTTCTTCTTCGATAAACTACCTAACCAATGATAATTTGTAACATCTCTACAGATAGTTTCAAAGGATTATAACCTGTATTCACAAGATGATATCAACATGTCAAGAAATTGTTTGCCAAGACATCTAGTTCATGTTCAATCCGTGACTCTTGGATCTCCTAATGTGGTACCTTAACATATTTCTCAACGTTCATGACATGTATTGTGAGGAATAGAACTTGATTGTTTTCTACTCATTTATATAGATGGTTTCTTGATTAGCATTATCTATAGATATTTATTGAAACTACATTCATGTTGTTGAGTGTTAGTTAGGTCTAGAAATTCAAATGTTATCTCCTGGAAATCTTCAAAAGAAATCCTCCCAACTCCAATGTTGACACAAATGGTCGTCAAGGGTAGGATTGTCATTTTACATTTTAAAACCTATTCAGGATTTTTCTCCCTCGGATTTTTCCTCCCTCCTATATACGTCACATTCCTTCTGAGAAAGTAGGATGAAGGGTTGTGCTCCTATTTCACAATATTCGCCTTCCCCAACGCCAGGTTTCTCCACCCTCGCATCCATGGTGGCAGAGCAAAACGAAGTCGTTATAATGTGCTCACATAGACCTCGTTCTAGTTCTCTCCATTTTCAGTTGTTGTATTTCCACGACGGTCATTCTTGTTGCCTGAGTTTGTGGGCGGCGTTGGGGTCCCAATTGGAGGAGTCAATTGCTGTTTGAACACGAATTCAACTCTCTAACAAGTAATCTGAACCCCTCTATTTCTCCTCTAGATATCCTCATTTCAATTAAAAATTTCCCTCTTTCAATTAAAAATTTCCCCTCTTTCAATTCTGAAATGCCCAATATCCTTACTTATGGTGGTCATTTTTTTGTGTTCATTTACAAACACTTTGAAAATTCCCGATAAAGGCTGGTGATCAATTAGATAGAAATGCTAGGAGAAGAAAGACTTATGCTAAGTTATCACCTGAGGCAACAGAAGAATTGTTAGAGCAGAAGAGAGAGTATGGTGCTTTAAAGTGTTCTTTTAAGTCAACCGAGGACCGAATGACAAATGATATTGGTATGTTTTTCCCTACTAGTTGTATTTTTCCAGTTTGACGACCATTGTTTAAAACGTATGTATTGTTATAGGTTGTCATCAGTATGGAGAGAGTAGGGTGTTATCATCAGTGATTTCTGGTGATTTTTTTCCAGTTTCAACACCAGTGTGGATACCGTATGTATTGTTATCAGTTGTCATCTTTAATTGGAGTGAGTAGGTTGTTGGCATCAGTGATTTCTAATGATCACGCCGCCGCTTACTTCCCCAATAAGCCCCATTTTTTGTTATTTGACTTGCCGACATCCTATAGGGGGTATTTTAGTTACCACTATCACAAATATGCTACAAAACTCAGTTGCTTGGCATGAAGGCTTATTATCCATAGAGAAAAATTCAGATAAAATTTCACACTCAATCTTGGCTTGGAAGGTGTATGAAGTCAAAAAAATACACACAAACATAGGATTTTAACCAATTAACACAAAAGCTCTTACCTTTGTAGTAGACTAGCTAATGTCCAAAGAACTAACTAGCACGTGAGTCCGAACCTGTAGCAAAAATAAGATTAGCTTATAATGAGAAAACAAACTATAAAATTAAAAAGAAAAATGTAAAGTTGAACTCCTCACACCTCAGGAAAGGTTCACAAAACACCCTGAGTTACATACAATTTTGAACTAATCTGTGGAAGTCTTGCAGAAACTGAAGATCTAACCAAACCTTTTCAAATAAAAGAAATGGTGTTGGTGTAGATATATAAAATCTGAATTAATCCTTAGATGGGAGAGTTAATCCTTAATAGCACAAATTGTGTGAGCTGGGTTGTCCTTTCTATGGCTTACAAATGAATGTGGTGTAATATGGATACCATGAAGTAATGACACCCATGACTTCTAAATTCTAAAATTATATAGACTGAAGAAAGTAAAGTCGATTATAGGACCTGTTAATACAGTATTGGGACAATATTAGCCGATAATATCTTTGCATTTTTTGAGATGGAGCTGGTTTTTAACATAGTGAGTTGCTTGAAATAAGATGAAATTAGATTGCATAGTTTCAATTGTACATAATATCTCCTGTTTTACTTGACATAACCTCTCAGACTGAGCAAATTTATTTTTGCTTGGGGATTGTCCACTGATGACAGTTGCTATTAATGTCATTGACATTGCACCTGAAGGTATTTAATTAGACTAATGTGCTCTATGCTTAAGTTTATATATTAGTTTTAGGGAGAATTGTATATGTCATGTGCACTGCTTTTAGTTGAATCTTTGCTAGCAAAGCTAAATTGTGCTTAAAATTTAAGCTTAATTCTAAAAGTTCAATATTTGTATTTGGTGCTCCATCGAGGTGCTACAATGTACCCATGCTCCCTTAAAGTTATTTTTATGTCTTTGCACTATGTTTAAATAAACAGTGTTGTGTTAAATTTGACCTCTATTAAATGCCTTACAAATGAGGAAGATTATTGATCATGGCAACTTATTAGAATCAAATTTACTAAGTCTTTTGTCTACAGGGGCTGAAATTGAAGAGGTTGCAGGAGATCCATCCACTATCAACAATCAAATTTCTAAGGGAAGAAAGACTTATGCTCAGATGCCCAACAGAAAAACAATAATAATGCTCAAACGAAAAAGAGAGCAAGGGGCACTAAGACGTTCATCTCAAACAACCCATCAACAGCCGGTGGCAGGTTTGTGTGGCCAGTTTTAATATGTCTTTTATATTTCTCCTTATATAATAAGCTATTTAAATTCAATTGTCTAAGATCATGGAATGCCGGTTCAAACAGGAAAACAAAAACATCTCTCGATGGTCGTTTGTTCACTGATGGTGCATTCCTGTCCAAAGAATCTTTAGTTCACAATGGTGGTGATACACAACCTGCAGGATCGTCATATTCTAATGATTATTTATTAATCATTGACTCGACTGGTTTGAATGTAAAACAGATTCATAATCTTTGTGTTCGCTCCAGAGGTCAGGTTCTCTTTATGTTTTCGATGGATTCCTTGATACCTATTGTTGCTACATTTTGTTTTAGTTGAGTTGTTTATTATCTCTACGGTATTTTCTTTTTTTGTGTTAACCTTGCCTAGATGTCATTTTTAGTTAAATTGCTTTGTTGTAATAGTATATCAGATGTTGAGTGTATTTTTTCACCTCATATTTACTGTGCATTCCAAATTGTAGCATATGGTTTTTTTCCCATGCTGATACGTTCTCAAAAGAAAATTGTTCAGTTGATATTTATGGTCATGCTCGGAAAGCAGGGTCTTCTTCTTTTCATGCTCATTTGCCAATCATCGGTTATACTATTCTCGATAGTAGAAGGGATGTGAAACTACCTCTTACCTCTGCAGGTCTGTTTATCTTTATTTATCATTAGTGCTACATTGTTTTTTATTGAATGTTATTTCATACATGGGAGAGTACGTCTGTTGTGTAGCAATTAATGTGAGATCTCATTTCAATCAATATGTTCATTGTTTATTTAGTTTCTTCATTGTTGGGATTGCTGGTTTCATGTGTTCAATAAATTTAATCATATACTGAATCAAGAATGATATCTAGGTATAATGCACCTGCTTTAAATGGATGGTATCCAAATATGACGCGCTTCGGTTTTAACTTGCTGGTGTTTATATGTGTGTTCATTAAATTAAATTATATCCTCACTATCAACAATTATATCAAAATATGATTGGCCTGGGTTTAATTAGCTGGTGTTTCATTGTAGTATATTTAATTTTTGCTCCGTTTAGGTGCACTGAAAAAGAGAAAGTATAAAAATATTGCACTGGGAGATAATATTCCGACCTCTGCCCAGACATTACATGTAGTGGCTGGTTGTGCTCATTGCAAGGCAAAGAGATTTTAAGGAGAGTCAAATATATATGCTGTTCTGGGAGGGAATTTTCTTGCCATCTGTACCGATACCTGACCAACTAAGAGCTCTTTTAGTTGGCTAGAAGCCACAATCTGTCCATTTTAGGAAGAATGTTCGGACCTACAACAATAACCTAGCATTTACAACTTTGAGTTCTAGTTATGGTTACAACTTAACTTCTCGGACGACATTAAACCCTTGAAAGGTCTAGAGGGAGCCGAGCCTGCTGGTGTTCAGCTCTATTTTTTGACACAGACTTCGAGTTGTAAAAGAGAATGGGGTCTGACTGTACTGACAAGTTCTATGAGCCAACGATGAAATTGTTGATGGATATATTGAGAGATAATCCCTATTGTCAGTTCTTTGAGCATTTAAAATGTTAACAGTATCAAGACGCATAAAATTGTTCTAAGAGCAGACCCAAAACTTGTTCAGAGGTGATACAACTTCCCAATCGCATCGTAAGTTGGCAGTATATTTGTTGAGCCTTTCGAGGAAGACGCATAGAGGACTGCACCTGCATAAGTCTTCAGCTTTGATTGTAATTTTTTTTAGCATAAAGCATTATTATGGATGCAACGATCCGATGCAATATCCTTTAATTTTTCCAAGGGGCCAATCAGACTAGTATTTGAATATTAAAAGGATTAGAAAGAGGCATATGCTCCGTCAAGATTCTGGAGGTGAAATGTTGGTATTTAATTGTTCTGAATCTTTAATAGATTTTGAGAGGAAAGGTGTTTAATGAACTTTTACATTCAATTCTTGTGTTATTTTTTTGACAACTTTTACTGCTACATATTTATCTTTTACTTTCCTTGCAGTTGTCAGGGATGGGAGAAAAACAAGGATGCAATTGCCGCAAGGTAGTACTACTGCTATAAATTACAACTGAGGCCAGATGACGAATCGATGTTTCTACATGTTGGATGTTTGTTGCGGCAGTTTTGAACTAAAATGGCACAGGGTGTTATGGATGGTATGGGTGCTGGTTTAGTAGAGGTATCCACACTCAGTCGTCGGGTTGTACTTACAACATCATTTATAGGCGGTCCTAGAAATATACAGCGTATATATCTTGATTCCATGGTCATTGTCTAGAAATTTGGTAAGCCTGACATATTTTTAACTATGACTTGCAATCCCTGCTGGCCAGAGATTCAAGAAAACCTTTACTTTGGTGAGGCCGAAAATGATAGGCCAGATTTACTTCCTAGATTTTTTTGCGCTAAAGTTCATCAGTAGAAGGATGGCATTGTTGATAAGGATATTTTTGGTGTTGTGCAATCTTTAGTGTACTTTATTGATTATCAGAAAAGAGGCCTGCCTTACTGCCACATGTTAATAATTCTAAGACTTGATTGTAAGACTTTGGGACCGGATGATTATGATAGGATTGTTTGTGTCGAGCTACTAGATCCAGAAAAGGAACCACATCTTTTTCGTATTGTCAGCAAAAACATGATGGACAGACCGTATGGTAAATTGAATCCTAAAAGCCACTGCATGAAGAATGGTAAGTCTAAATTTGGATTCCCTAAATCATTTTTACAGTCAACATATCATGTAGAGGATGACTATCAATTATATAGAAGGAGAGACGATGGTAGGACGGTTACCATAAAAAATCATATTCTGGGAAATAACCGGGTTGTTGGCTATAATAAATACTTATCTGCAGCATATGAGTGTCAAATAAATGTAAATATTTTCTCTACTTTTTGCCTCATCAAGTATGTTCGTAAGTACATGTTTATGGGAAGCGACCCAGTTGGCTTCTCATCACAGGGTGGTCAACTGGATACAGTTATTGATGAAATAAAATTGTATCAAGATGGCTATTGGATTGGTCACTCTGAAGCAACCTGGAGAATGTATGGTTTTAAGTTAAACCTTATGAATCCTGCTGTTTTTTCTCTTCAAGTCCACTTACCAGGTCAGCAATATATTACATTTCACAAGAATGCCGCTTTCTAGTCGATTGCTGCAAATGAGTTTCTTACTCGAACTACACTCACGTGTTTCTTTAAAATGAATACATATGACCTGATGCAAAGGAATTGAAGCTCTTATATAAAGAGTTTCCGAAACACTCTGTGTGGTCGACATTGAACATGACTTAGGCATAGAGAAAGTGCATAAATGTTATCGGTAGGCTGGTTGTAGTGAGTCCTAGAGAGGGTGAACATTATTATTTAAAACTTCTTCTATCTCATGTTAGATCACCAACGCCTTATGAAGACTTGAGGATTGTGCAAGGAAGTGAATACAATACTTATAGGGAAGCCGAGATTGCGTATGGTTTGCTGAGTTCCAAATGCCATTAACTTTGAAATCTTTATTTGCTATTTTGTTGGTATTTTTCTCACCAGATGATCCCAAGGAATTATGGCTGAGATTCAGACATGAACTATGTTTGGATTTTCCAAAAACATCAGCAATACAACCCCATCTCATTGAATCCTTCATAAATAGAAAGGTTTTGGATATTATAAATGGATTTTTGCTTGAAATGGGCAAGGATATTAACCGTTATAGTTTGATGGATGATATTGCTGGTAAATTAGCTGATGAGGTCTTAACACTTGAAATACTCAGTGACAGGAGTAATGAAATTTCTGATCAAGAATTGCGGCTTCTCGGTCTATTAAATGTTGAGCAAAGGCTTTCCTATGATTGCATTATGCAAAGTGTTATGGCCAATACAAGAAAGTATTTCTTTATTGACGGACCTGGTGGTACAGGAAAAATATTTTTGTACAGAGCTTTGCTTATGAAGTTGAGGTCAGAGGGCCATATAGCATTGGCTGTTGCATCTTCGTTAGTAGTTGCCTCTGTGTTGCCTGGAGAAGAACTGCACATTCCCTTTTTAAGTTGCCGGTTGATTCTTCCGACAACGAAGCTTGTCGATTGAGCAAGCATAGTGGTTTGGCAACGTTGATAATAGAAGCTAAGTTAATTCTTTGGGATGAAGCTACACCGGTAAAACAACAATCTTTAGAGGCTTTGGATATGTTGCTAAAAGATCTCATGGATTTTGATGCTCCATTTGGTGGTAAGGTTGTTTTTTAGGAGGAGATATCAGGTAGACTTTACCTGTCATACCAAGCGCATCAAGAGATGAAACAGTTCAGCCATCCATTGTTCACATTTGTGGCTAGAATTGGAAAAGTTCCATCTTCAACAAAACATGATAGCCTTAAATGATCCAGAA
Source organism: Rubia tinctorum (assembly GCA_032355605.1). Classification (NCBI taxonomy): domain Eukaryota; kingdom Viridiplantae; phylum Streptophyta; class Magnoliopsida; order Gentianales; family Rubiaceae; genus Rubia; species Rubia tinctorum. Next base: position 17,186 of record JAULKM010135801.1, read on the forward strand.
TTTGGCTCCTTTTTATTGCGTATAGGTAAAGGGATGGAACATATTGACAGCAATGAATAGGTCTAATTTACAGCTCACATTGTTATTCCATATATTGGGAAAGAACCATCCAACCCAAAGGAAGACATTTTATCTTTTTTCGCACAAGTCTTCTATATACTAATTGGATATTTATGGGGCACTAAAATTACTTGAAGTGTTTGCAGGTTGATTCAATGTGTGTTCACAGACTTAGCAGCATATGCATTAAATCCAATTGACATGATAGGAAGGTGTGTTTTGGCTGCAACAAATGCTGCTATTGACAGCATGAATAGCTTTTTAATTGAGGATTTTTTTCTGACACCCCAACATTATATGTTAGTACAAATAGAACTTTGAGTGTGAATCATCAGAGTGATTATGAGGATTTTCTTAATACACTTAATCCAAAAGGTCTCCCACCCAATAAACTAGTATTGAAACCAAATTGTCCTATAATGCTTATGCGTAATTTAAATCAAACCGAGGGACTGTGTAACATAAATTGATTAATTTGTCGTGAGCAGTGCCAATTTACCATTAGGGATGAGATAGCTTTTGGCCTTTTCAAGGAAAAAGAAGTCTTTATTCCTAGAATACCAATTATTTTTGACCAAGGTAGTAAAACCTCAATCCCATTTAAAACATTTCAGTTCCCTGTCAGATTCTGCTTTGCTATGGCAATCAATAAGTCCTTGGGGAAGACATTAGATTTTGTTGGGCTATATTTAGAACAACCAGTGTTTTCCCATGGTCAGTTGTATATCGCTTTATCCAGAGCAAAATTCTCTGAATCTGTCAAGGTTCTTTTGACACCTCCAATATTTGAGGAGGCGAGACTAAATAATAAACCTATAATATACTCCCTCCGTCCCATTTTAAAATTTTTATTTACTTTTTCACGGTGTTTAATGAGCATGTTTGACTGTAAATATCTCTTGTTTCATATAATAATGCCGCAAAAATATATATTTAGAAAATAGATATTAAGAAAAATCTAACAATATCTCACATGATATATTTATTATTTATACAATAATTTATATGCATGGTCAAAGTTTACAAAGTTTGACTCTAAAAAAGAAAATAAGCAATTTAGATTGGGACGGAGGGAGTAGTTTATAAGGAGATTTTTGAACGGCAGTAGCTGCTATATTTTTTTGTTAATTTTGTGCTTCTCATTTTGGATTTGTAGCATTTTGGCCTTTTGTGCTGCATATTTTGCGATCTACGGGTTGATGTTGTGTTCTCATTTTGAATTTGCTGGATTTTTTCGGAGGTCCCCAATTTTTGGATTTGCAGGTATTTCCTTATTCCATTTTCTATAGATGCCTTTAAGAACATGCTTCAAATAAAAAATCATGAAACACTATCAATCCTACATTTATTAAAGCATGCGAATTTTGGTGAGTTTTTTACCTCAAAATTTCCAACATTGCTAGTGTAAAGTCACGTGGACTTCATTGATTATTGTGATGGAATTTGTGAACCAATGTTGAAGGGGAAAACGTTCCATTTTGCAACATACAGAATTAATCAAGTTTTGATTATCAGAATATTGCATAATAATTTATTTATAGAAATATGGAGATTATGCAATATTAATTCAGACGTGTATGAAGCATAATGGATTCATGGAAAATCCCTATAATTATG
>JAULKM010135810.1:0-18857 GCA_032355605.1 Rubia tinctorum
AATTGACAGCAGTAGTAATATCAATCAGAGAACCTTTGTCACCCGTCATGTGATATGAGGCTCCCGAATCAAGAATCCTTGGTAAAGTAAACTTACCTGACCCGTGGTCAAAAACATCATTAAACTAATTTAATAAATGTAGGGTCGTACTCCATTGTTCATCAGACATAGTAGGACCGAAATCGGCACGTGCAGAAGCAAGCTGGTCGGCGGCCGCAGCATGTCCAGGTGGGGACACGACGACGCTGGCAAAAGGTGGCGGTGCCTAGCGGATCTAGAGTTTGCAATGGTGGATCTAGAGTTTGCAAGATCCAGCATACAAAGGTAGCATTAACTCCTGACCAATCAACTGCATCAGGATGATTATCCGAGGGTTTGGTAATGGTTCCATCAATGAAACCAATCTTCTTCTTAGCAAGCATAGCGCCAGAAATTGCAGCAGACCTAAACCCTAATTACCTTCACCTTTTAGGATGACGGGACAAATTGAAATATCGGGACCGTCATTAGTATTAAGGTAGTAAGGATCATTCAGAGATCGACCAGCTAGGATAGATCCCTCAGAGCCAGATTGTAATTGCAACTGTTTGAGTAAATCTGCAATCACATCGGCGTCATTAAGATTCTGTAGCTTATTAGTCTCAGTTTCAGCAGCGATGCGAGCTTACTCAGCAGCATCGAAACTGGAACCAGGAGTAGACAATGGTGCAGATCAGCGATACACACAGATCTGCGGTATGGGACGTTGAACTTGGAGGCGCGTGGATGTATGGGTGGCGTGTGAAAATCACGCGCGGCATATCCAGGTAGGTACGGCATCAGACAGTCACGGTAACCGGAGAAGAAGCCGCGACAAGTCGTTGGCTGCGAAACCGGCGGAGGAAACCGGCGGACGCGGTGCATGTTGAGCGGCGGCACTCGGCTCAGACGAAGTATTGAGGCGGGAAATTTTCTTTAGGGTTTTAGGATTTTAACCTCTGATACCATGCAGAAAATAAGGGTGACAATGTGTGTTCGTATTCATGATTTGAGTTACATTATATAGGTACAAAGACCTTTAAAAAAAATTGAATCTAAATCTAATTACAATTACAAGTAATATTCACATTGTATTATCTATTCCTTACTAGTTTTCTTACCAAAAATTGTGTCGATAATTGATTTAATTGTGCAAATAACTGTCCAGAAACATTAAATCAGCGTTTATGGGTAGAAGGGATCCTTCATACGGCATCTCATAATCACATAAATAGCAATCATTTAATCAATCATGCATACGAAGATTGATCCAAATAACTTTTGTGGCGCCACCATTCACACGTTTTCATGCAACTAGTTCAAATGTAAGCTTACACGCTCCCACCAATTCACACTTGATCAGCACCTAACTACTCCATTGACTCATTGACCATAAACGTACGCAGCAAAACTTGAACGGTGCTGGTTCTCTCAAAAATCACATCGGATATATATTGAATTTATGATGATTAGAGAAATTCAGATTCTAATCATTGTCTTTATTAAATTTATAATTTGTGAAAATTGATAAACTATTAGGGAATAAAACGCACTTACTAGAAATTTGAACTTAATAATCCTTTCTTATCGAATAATGAGGTTATTTTCTTAAAAAAAGATTTTTTTTAGAAAGATCCTATGATCCTGCCAAGTGCCAAACATGGCAATGCTCTAGCTTTACACATGCATGTTCATATGGAACTGGAGCAGACAATCAGTTCGTAATATTAAGAGAGATGTTCAAATTATTATCCTAGATATCATATTACAGGTGTGTAATATTGTCAATTCTAAATTATTTTAAATTAGACAATTAGATAATGTAATAGTTCATAAATTAACATATACTATTGTCGGAAGTGGTGATTAAAGGTGCTTCTATCGAATTTGAAAAGTCACTTTCAAAGTATCTTTTCTGGTCCTTCCTTTGACCCGCCACGATCAAAGATGGTTTCGAAAACTGCCATTAAAAAACCCCACCGAAAGCGGTTATGAACCGTTTTTAAAAGGGCGGTATAACTGAATAGGTTTCGCTATCGGAAGTCATTACATCTCGGGCCTTCCTTAGGTTCCGATCCGGAATCTTGGTATTGTGCCTCGGCTCTTGGGACAGTTCTGAACTTGGAATGCATTTCCGAACTTAGAAATACAAATATTATGGATCGAGGCTTCTAAGTGGGTTCCTGCGTCGGGTTCCCTTTTCGTTTCGCCTTAGGTAAAAAATGCTTCAAAAAGATATTATTCAATTCAATTTCCGACTTCGTAAATTGTTTTTCCCTTTAGTTCCAAACTCGGAAGACAATGGCGTTTCTCCACACCGAATGGACAATGAAGAGGGGAATGACATTCCAATATCAGAACTGTGGACGGGTCTTGTGGTAAAACATTTATTTCTTTCATAAGCCTTACTTTAAATAGTCTATATTTACAGATTCACAATGTAACAAAATATAAGACATGATCATAAAATCTAACAAAAATCTATAAATAAAAGTAAGTAAGCAATAATCTATAGATAGGATAGAAGTCGCTAGAAATCTATTCCGCACAATTCATATTTTCAATATTTGTGTAACTTGTATTACTCTACCACGTTATGATTCTCTAAAGTCACTAAACGGGTGTGAATTAAATGCATAGCCAAGTATTTCCTTGTAGTGTCGATGTCACCTTTAGAATAGGGCTTGATTATGTTTTGAAAAATCTGTGAACATGAAATGAGAAACATTAGAGAAAATATGTTATGGAAAATTCAAAATGTGTTAGTTAAAAGGGTCACAAGAAACAACTTTATACTTACTTTTTCAATATCAAGGTAATCCAATCATACTTGTTGAACGCACTCCGTTGCGTATAATATTATGTAATATTTGCACTCTTATGTTTGCGCTCGTTTCTTATACTGATGTATATCAAAGGAAATTATGAAAATCCAAATAACATATAACTAAAGTATATATCACAACACGTGAAGAAACTTGACCTTGATTTCGACCAAGTCTAAACTTGTATCACTTTCGTCACTGGGGTCATTCATAGCCGATGACAAAATTCTGACAAATGTTTCGAATTGTTGAAAGTGAAGTGGATCCATCCAGTACATGCGCTTGTTTGTAGGGCCAATAGAAATCAATCTCCAACGTTCCCTTCACATGAAAGTTTATCTACCTTTAAATATTGCTAATATGATATTTAAAAACGAAATGAACATTGTAACCATCACCACTCAATGTATGATGCAATGAATAATTTCTTATCCGTCCGCCCTACACTCTTGTGTATGTAGTCGATCCTCTCTTGCTCCGTACATCCAATTTCTTAAGTCATCATCCGGCACAAGTACCCATCCAATCCTTATCCTTTTGATTAGCGAAGAAATACTTTTACCTTCAAAATAAATCCCGGCACATTAGAATAGAAAAAATGTTTGAAATATTGGACTGAAAATTTCAATGAATATAATACTCACAGTAGGTAGAGGGAAATTAGTGTTTGGTTAACTTGCTCACATTTCTACAGGTCTTCAAAATCACTCCATATTGCGAAGATTTCCCTCTTCGAACTAAATACACATTCACTTCCCAAAAAGACACATGTTGAGTTGCGCTCATGATCTGAAATTATATTATACAATACTCGTACGAAGTGGGGTGAATCCTTAATGACTTGTGTTGGTGGAACCAAAGGTCTAACCTTGTTGGGTGTTTTTTGCACGGGTTTGGTGTCGTAGGTTGGGTGAATTTCAAATGTCAATCCTTTATATGATCGATGTATATAAGACGATGAGGCCACAAAAGAACATTCCTTGTGCGGGTCCTACTCGCTTGTAGTGGCCATCCAGAAATGGAAAAGGGGCTTTAAAAACCACCAAATGCTCCTACAAAACTCTAGAAATAACATCCACAATTGAAACGGAGTGATGATGTCGCATCTACTTATGTAAAATTTCACCGGTTACGTGGATTGGTCTACCCTTGTCTCCTTGATCAATGTAAAGCTCACACAAATTTGATGTCTACATAAAAAATAGAGGTTGTGTTTAGGATGATTTCAATGGAATGGTAAGCAATGAAGACAATTAATTTCAAACTTTTTTCCCATTGGTTAGGATAGCCTTGTCGAGATTTCTGTCCTCGAGTGTTTGCTTTTCAATAATGAGATAATGGTTAACCTCCATGTCTTTGGCGTCAAATCCTCAAAATTATTCCGTAGAGCGAGTCCAGTGTGTTTGATTAACTTGCAAATTATAATGTCCTGTTGCTCTATTCGTTTATCTCAAAGAAGTTCTTCCTTTTGCAACATTTGGATTCTCGACCGTTTTTCCCGGTCAAAGTATCGAGTGGTTCCAAATGCCTCTCTTTGGGATAAGAATGCACCCACTCCTCTAGCACGCCCCGGGTGATCGGGCTTCCTCGTTGCCTCGCAAAGGATATCGTGTTTCCCCATCAGAATGAATTTCCATTCTATTTGATCATGCTTCGACTTAGCTTATGTCCATATTTGAAATAATGTTAGTCTATGTAAATGGGATAATGACTTGAAGAGGAAATAATGACTAATGATTTACCACACATTTCTCGAGTTGAATTTCTTCCGGCTTTTCAAATGCACCCTCCTTGTTTTGTCACCCTTTTAGGAATGAATCAAACCGCTCAATAGCATCCACATCCATTGGTATCACCGAAGACCTTTCCTCATCATCTGTCATCCCCCTCCCTCCCTCCCTCGATTACACTTTGAACTTATTTTTTTAAATGTTCCTGCACTACTCGACCTTGGTCAATCCATAACCCCCAGCTCAAACGATAAGGTATTACGTTCTTCTTGGAAATACGTTGGTTATCCTCCCTCGTTCCTTATGGTAGGATGTCATAAATATACATGTCACAACTAAGGATAAGTTAATCTAAATCCACTATAAATTTTAAATAAATTTACTAACATTTTCGCTATTCTCCAAAGTCATTCTCTTGTGAATCTTCCAACCTACGGTTGAATGTGTGTTTTAAGTTAACCATGGGCAATCCCCTTTCTTATCAAAAAATGTAATTCCTTGACAACATGTAGTTATGTTCCCGCCAACTCTTGGACAACATGTACATTGCCTCATTTCTTAGAATCTCCATGTCCAGTGTATTGATCTCAAACGGTCTCTATGATGAATTTCACCACCTTCGTGTGAAACATAAAGAGTTCATTTGTAAGAACAAACTGTGGTGAATTAGGGGGGAGCATGACTTCAAAATATGAAGATACCTTGCACTCTGTCCATTGGGTGTCTTTGTACTCTTTTGGGACCTCATGTCAACTATCGTACTTTATGTCAACCTTAGTTCTACCAACCTTCCCTACCCAACTAGATCATTTAGCACCATCTTCCGAAAAACACTTTCCCAGCTTATCGAAGACCAACAAAGTTAACTCTTTTATAGTCATCTACATTCTAATGTTCTAAAATTAGTCTTTTCAATTCCGACCTTGTCTGATCCATCTTCATCATCGCAGTCATATTCTGATGTAGCGGGATTTCCATTGAGTGAAACTAAAAATCATCACGACCTCTTATATTGGACATTTATGATCTTACATTCGCACATTTTATGAATTGCTATTAAAGCTAATTCAAATACTAGGTCTTCATCAATAATATAACCTTACATGAAGAACACAATTTAATACTAGGTTTTCACACATTTAATACTAAATTTTCAACAAAATATAACATTTAATCAAGAACAAAAATTATAACCCTAAACCCTACTACAATACACATATGTGCAACAAGTTACAGCTTCTATTTGAATAATGATTTAGTTAAAAGACTTGACGCTAACCTTTTCATCCAATGAGTGTGAATTTTGATTTGAGGGAATCCCCACAAATTTTCCTCTTCCTTGATGAAGCTTTGCCCTGTGACATTCACCTGGACTAAAGATTGTTGTAAGAGTTGAAATGTAGCGTTGTGGAACTATTCAATACATAACTTGGAAGATTGGAAGATTGGAGATTAAATGGAAGGAAGAGATGAGTTTTGGTGGTTTTGGAGAAGGAATATTAGGGGGGAAAGTTCACGCCTTCTTTCAAAGGGTATTAATTACCCTTTGTAAACCCTCTTAAATGCTATTTTTTTGCATAAGTAGGGGCTTCAGAGTTCGGAACACCATTAACGAATTAGGAACCGAACCGGCCCCTATGTTGAAATCCTAGGACAAGCTTCCGAGTTCGGAACATGTTAGGGTATTAAAAAAATTCTTCAAATTGCAATTTAAAAACAAATCCCTAATTCAAAAATTCCCATTCGAATCCTCACATTTCAATTTCAAGGAAAAATCTAAATCATACAACAATTGGGAGTCCTGGGGGAGGTAATTCGGAGCTAGTGACCGAAGTCATCGTCCTTTTACCAAGGAGCGCCCGTTGGATAAGCTCTTCAACAAAATATCGAAACAAAGGTATGTTTATTTCTCTCGTAGGAAGTATACTAGTCCAAGGTAATACATGCTGGAGATGTTGAAAATTTGTGCCTAGAATACTTGCTTGCTCATTTTAGAAAACAACACCAAGATAAATTGCTATGCTTAGTGGAGAGTGTTCATATTGACGATATCCAATTCTATGCCAATTTAGGGCAGAGTAGTAATGATCATGATGTCATGAAGGTTAATGGTAAAACAATTGCGCTGACAAAATACACCATTAACAAAGTCCTAGGTTGCCCCTATGTTGATTTGGATAATTTGAGATCCCCATGGTCCGCTAGATATATATTATCAACAAAACTGGTTGGGTGTGAACGAAGTGACCCCATTATGTCCCATAGCAATGCATATGAAGAACAACCATAGGATAGTAGATACAGCGGGCCAAGAAGAACTATATGATGTTGGCGTTTTGGCTGTATAACAACGGCTGATTTATGAGTAGATCTGTTTGAATGCTTTGCCTATGAGAGGGCACACATGTGAGACTTTGATAGAGAACTTGATGCTCTTTTATTACGTTATGAAGGGGTGAAGAAAAACCTGAGTTACACCATCATTGCAGCATGCCAAAGGCTGCAGGGACCAAGAAGAAGGATCTCCTGTACAGTGGCTTGATCACCGCTTTAATCAAATAGGTGGGGGTACATCCTGTGGATCAACCTTTGTGTTGGAGTTTTAAGATCAGAACTGGTTCCATCATACGTAGCTAAGGTTGGGCTTTGACAGCAAGTGGGAGCATTACCCCATCCTTGGACAGGCGGCAAAAAGCATGAGGAGATCACAAGAAGTAGTCATGGATAAAGCTTAGGCATCAAGTTCCCATGAGTTTAATCTCCGCTGTTTAATAATTATATATAGGATTTTATAATTAATCTAATGCCATTACATTTAAATATTGTGATTTACAGGATCCCAGAGCGGTTGGAAAAGTACCATAAGCAGGTACTTCAGTTGCATACATGATGACGTGGCTTCGACTCATGAGATGATGATGACCGTGGAAGCCGGAGCTCGCTTTATTGAAAGCCATGGATTATAACTTGAACTGAGCAAAGATGAAAAGTTTCCCAATTTTGAGCCGGTTTTCAAAGATTATGTGGATGAGAATGATGGGGCAGGGGAAGGTGGTGGGGACAACCAAGATGATGCTGACTCAGAGATTGAGCATATGTTTGAAGAACACTAGCCTTTCATATTCGAATTTGTGATATTTGACTATTGTGATGTGAAACTTTAAATTGTAGGTTGTTGATATTTTTTAACAACATTTTCTTTTATGCATTTTGAAACCAAGTTTAAAGACAATTTGGGGATTTTAAGTTATTAATGATTGTTATGGATTGATATCGTTCTTGTAGCCTTAATGGAAATGTGGAATTTCTATGAGTTAATTGTGTGTGTTATTGTTATGTTTTCGTGTTGAATTGATGTGAGTTATTCTTAAGTGTGGAGAGTTTTAAAATCCATTTGATTTTACTCATATGGTTTTTGAAGGAATTTGAATAACCAGTGAAGCTTTGTTGATATTGAAAATGACCATTACTATCGATTGATTTTCGAGTTCGTAAGTCGTTCGGCCCATTATGAAAAATGACCCAAATCACTTCCGAAATCGTAACTTATTCGGCTATAGATGACCAAATCTCCCGATTTCATTTCTGAGTTCGAAAATAGAGCTTCTGAACTCGGGTCCTCTTTCCGGTCTCTCGGGTATAAAAAAAACTATTTTTTGGTGATTTAAATGCCTTTCAAATTTGGAAAATGGTCGGGTCCATATTCAAAGAGCTGAATGGTTGCTTCCAATTTCGTAACATGTTTATCAGCTCTTTAACATGGCTGATCCAAATAGGTTACGAACTCAGAACCATGTTGGACAATAAAAAAATCCCTAAATTTAAGTTCATAAACTTCTCCCCAAAATTGAGCAAAACCCTAGGATAGTTTCGGTATCGCAAATTCATTAGTCTTATTCAAACATTTTTTGTTCTACAAAAGCGGAGAGAAATCATGGAAAGAGGAGGTACTTCAAAGGTCGCAAGGTCTCGATCCACAGGGCATAATCCCGTGTATAAGGAGGTGCAATTTGTTTCCCTATTTGCTCAAACTCTTTACAATGCTTTAAGATAGAAAGGAAAATTGCTCGATTGTTACATTGTTGATTTTAATGTACCGAGGGATAGGATTAGCCAACCCTTTACAAAAATTTCAAGACCAACATGTAGATCAATTGTTAGCTCGTAATGAACCTTCGTATTTCGATGAGGTGTGTTATTATATAATAACTTACATGAGATTGCGAATGAGGATTACTTGACAGGGGTTGGGGGTTTTGACATCACAATTAGCCCATGGACTTTAAATGAAATGTCAAAGTTCCCATATAGGAACCCGGAACATGTTTATCTGGAAGATAATGAAGGTCTGTTGGATGATATATGCCATAGGGAGAAATGGCATCTACATGATGTTGATTACCCCTTTGTTGAACCCATTGAATATAGTGTGAGGTATTATCAACATATTGCATCAGATTTGAGAAAGTGGAAGACATTTTGTCTGGCTTATTTGACCATAGACCAACGTATTGTCTATGAAATGATTGCTAGGAGTTTAGTTCCCACAGCCGGAAATATCACCCAGCCTATTTATACCACCCTCATGTTATTCTATTATACAATAGAGGGTTGGAAGATAAACCCTGGAGCGGTAATTTTTAGCCACGTGTTGTGGGTTACCACTTAGAGAAAGGTGGTTAAGAGTCTCTCGTATGGAAATTTGATTACACGTATATTGAAGAAGGTGGAAGGGATGGCTTCTAAAGGGGAGGAAAAGACCCCTGATTACTTCTAAAAGATCTTTTTCAAAAGAAGAAGCGGGTGTTGTTTGAACACAAATGGTGCCACAAGCCCATACCCGGTGCAGAGACAAGTAAGAAATCGAGAATTGACGAAGGTAAGAGATATTATCTTTATTGATACATGTTGTAGTTATAACTTATTTTTTGTTAAATTTAGTTTGCGTAACCTAATTTTCTTTAGGTTCGGAGAAGACCTACCTCAAAGAGTTCAAGGATTGCTACCATTGGGTGCAAAAAGAGCTCTCGGTCATGAAGGACAAGATTTGAAAGTTGGGAAAAAGACAACGAGCCTACGAGAGACAGGTAGCGTCGACATCCCGGTCGCGTCTCCATCGCTCCACTTCGAGGGGTGATCTCTAAAATGATTTAGAATAATCATTATTTACTGAATTGTGTTATGAATTTGGATTACTGGAATATTTGGATTGTATTAGATTGTAAGATTGTTGAAATATTTGTCATTTTCAATTTGGGATATTGTTGTACAACATTTTAATTAGATTTATTTGAATTTTAGGATTACTCTAATGCATTCGATCTTCATATATTTGTGTTGGAATTATGTTCTTGTCAATTGTTGTCGAAGACATTCAATATGGTTTCCAAAAAAGTCAAATTTTGAATAGATAACCACATCAACCGAAGGGCTCTTCATTATGGTTATTTCTACAGATAAAATAATGCAAAGTATGGCCATCCTCTTCAAGAAAAAAATCATCCGTTCCAACGATCGAAGTGTCTTAACCGAAACATATAATTTACTCCAATATGTTATCTTGGGAAAAATCTCTTTTGCCTTCAACCACAATCTCCCACCGATGGTCGACGGGACCTCTTACATAAAAAACCTAATGTGCTTGAGAAAAAAAATATGAATGAATCTTCCCTCCAATTAATGTGACTACTATCAACGAGGGTAAATCCCAAGTCCTCGGTTCGCTCCCCATTATTAATATCTAGATATTAACAATTTAAAATAGGGACTCGCATAGTCACATAGTCAAACTATCAAACATCACAAATAGTTCCAAAGTAACACTATTGGGTGTACACATAATTGTTATCACTTCCACTACCAACGTGCAAATATTTAGACACGAATGACACTCCATTGTTTTGGGAGACATCGTTATCATCCATTGATTTTTTTGGCAAATGTAAAGCCATTGATGTTGTACCCTCCATAACTAAGTATGGTTCCCAAAGGTCTACGAGCCAACCATTTAATTTTTTCAGGATGCTCGCCGATAGCTACGTAATCTCAAAGCCATGACGCAAAGATTCTAGTGTGCAATTGAAGTACTTGAGCTTCATTGAAATCAGGGTACACAAATCTAAGTTCATCCATGTGAATCTCAATATATGGGACAACATCTTCATGGTTGCGAAGAACATAAAGATGCACGACAAATAAATATTCAATTCTCGCATTAGGTTTTGGCAATCATGTGACTTCAACCCAACCAACTTTAATTACGCAATAGACATATATGTACTTATGTTGGACGAATAAGCCCTAGGCACCTTCACACTATCAAGGGTCTCACAAAAGGATATTTTTCTCTGACCAAGACATATAATAGCAAGCATTGGGCAAGTAACATTCGTCACCGTTACGCACTAGCACTGAGTTCTTCTTAATTCTCATCTTAGACAAGTCCATTCGAGCCTACAGCCCATCCTTTGCTTTCCCAGGGGTATTCATCAACGTCCCAACCAAATAATTATAGACGCTCTTCTCAATATGCATCACATCAATACAATGTCTAATGTCCGAATTATTCCAATATGGTAGTTTAAAAAATAGAGCATTTCTTCCAACTACCTTCAACAGATGCTTTTCACTTCTTTTTTCCGAATTCATTCGAAAAATGCTTAACTTTTTCAAATACCTAAACACCAGCTAATGGTACAGGTTTCTCCCTCGCCTCCATTTCCCCATTGAACCATTTCATCACCAATCTCCTTGGGCGCCACTCAGGGAGAAACCTCTTATGACTTTGATAAAAAAAGTCTTACAACCGTGCTTCGATTGACAAAAAGAATTATTATTCTCACACGTGGAACAAGCAAGGTGACCTTTCACTGAATACCCTGACAAATTTCCGTACGCAGGGAAATCATTGATGGTGTAGAACAACAAAGCTTTTAATGTGAAAAAAAAATCTTCCACACTCCTATCATACGTTAAATAAAGTCAACAAATCATCCACAAGAGGAGCAAGGTACACATCTATATCACTATTTGGTTGCTTTGGCCCTAAAATCATCGTAGATAACAACACATACATACATTTCATTGTCAACAACAATGGGAGATTGTAGATCACCACCATAAAAGGCCATGAACTATGTGTGCAACTCATATTACCAAATGAATTCATTGCGTAAGTCGAGAAACCTAACCTCAAATGCTGGGGTTCAGAGCCAAACTCGGGGAAAAGTTCATCGAGGTTTCTTCTATTGCTCGTCGTCCGATATATGTCTAATAATGTTATTGATAGGTCGATCCTTCTCAGCATGCCAACGCAACAACTTTGCATCATCTTTACAGGCAGATAACTTCTTCAAGAGGAGAATAATAAGGAGATACCACATTGTTTTAGCTAGTGTTTTTTTCTTTGATTCCAATACCACTTCCGCACTCACCGCAATTCCACCCCTCTTTAACTTGTACCTAGACTCACCACATACGCGACATGTATCTCGATATCCATCATCCCCCCCCCCTCTCTGTACAACACGCAATCATTCAGGCAAGCATGTACTTTTCATAATTTTAATCCCAACGGACATAGAATTCTTTTTGTGGCATACAACCGATTGGGCATAAGATTACCTTCAGGAAACAATTCCCATATCAATTCAAAATTTTCATTCATCGACTCGTCGGTCCATCCAAATTTGGCCTTCAAATTCTTTATCCGCAAAGTGGCACTCAAAACTGAGTGGTTTGAACCATTATCTAATGACATCTTCTTGTCATCATGTAAAGCTCGAAGTATCTCAGGTTTACCTTTACACTCTCTAGAAACATCATCCACCATTGCATCGAATTCCTCATTGCCATATAAATCATCTCTCACCTTCTCTTATCCAATTTAACCATACGAGACATTCCGAAAACTTCCCCATGCCGCCAATTAGTGTAGCTAGTTTGAAACCCTCTCATTACAAGATGTTCCTGCAACTTCTTCCTCCCTAAAAACACATCATTTCTATAATTCTTACACGGGTATCGTGCACGAACCAAACAATTTTAAGAAGCATGTTCAAAAGCTAATGACACAAAAGATTCTACCAATGACATATAATCGGGAGATTTTCTAAGATCATTACTGATGAGTTCAATCCAATCCATTTCCCTACAAATCAATTATAATTCAACCCATGAACAAGCAATGCACAATCATCACAACAATACCCCCCACATAAAAGGAAACCCTAATTAACCTTATAATTTAAAGAAATTCAACATTCATTTCTTATTCTCAAGTAACGGAATTAAATAAAACATACCTAGACCAATGACAAATAGTGTTCTCCAATGATATAATTCGCTTCTTCATGGAAAAGAAATGGAAGAAAACCACTAAAGATTTTGAATTTATATTGAAAATAGAATCCAGGTCTCATTTATGGCTTTAAATATAATAGGATTCGAGTTCGAAACTTGTTTTTCAAATATCCTCTCACCTCGAAGAATTACTTCCGAACTTGGTTACGGGGTCTGACATTAATTACAAACTCGGAAATTGTGTCGGTCTTATAAACACAATTTGATGATCGTTTTACGAACTCGGGACATGCTTAAGGCAAGCTTCTGAATTTGAAAATCTCTACCATCAAAGGAGGTTCGGCATAACTGCCTTTGAATTGGCTCAATTAAAGGCAATTTTGCCAATAACCGCCTTTAATTGGATAGATTAAAGGCGATTATTCAGTAACCGCCTTTTCAGTGGTTAAACCGCCTTTAAATTCATTTCCCAGGCCCAAAATTTGGTTTTAAGTTTGGCGCCACTTCATGAAGGCGGTTCCTCAGTTTTTGCTCGGAACCACATTCTAGTGCCGCCTTTAATAGGCAGCTCTCCACTAGTGGTACAACCTCCATACTTTCATCCTCAACCTAAAAATATTCTGCTTTCAGAGGTGTTTTGATAAATCTTTGTTTATCTCTCTTTTTTTTACCAGATAAGGATCCATGCTCTATTGTGGGATGGGGTGATAAAATGTGGTTCCCTTAAAATTGTCTTAACTAGTCCCGCCTTTGATCAGCCATGATCAAAGGTAATTCTGAGAACTGCCATTAAAAACCCCATCGAATGCGGGTATGAATCGCCTTTAAAAGGCCAATATAACTGCCTTTAATAGATTCTAATATCGGAAGCTACTTGGGACAGCTCGGACCTTCCTTAGGTTTTGATTCAGAACCTGGGTATTGTGCCTTGGCTCTGGGGAGAGTTTCGTACTCGGAATGCATTTCCAAACTCGAAAATGTGGATACTCTGGATTGGGGCTTATTGGTAGGTTCTTGTATCGGGTCCCATTTCCGTTTACCCTCAGAAAAAATTCTTCAAAAATATTTTATTCAATTCAATTCCCAACTCCATAAATTGTTTCGGCTTTTTAGTTTCGAACTCGGAAGACAATGGCAGCCCTTCACGTTAAATGGACAATAAAGAGGGTAATGACGTTTGAATATCAAAACTGTGGTCGGTTCTTGTAGGAAACATTTTATTTCTTTCTTAAGCCCAGCTTTAAATAGCCTCTATTTACAGATTCACAATGTGACAAAATACAAGACATGATCATACGATCTAACAAAAATCAATAGATAAAGGTAAGTAAGCTATAATCTATAGATAGAAATAGAAATCACTAGAAATCTACGTCGCACAATTCATATCTTCAATATTTACGTAAATTTTAATACTCTACCACGTTAGGATTCCCTAAAGTTGCTGAGCAGATGTGAATTAAATGTCTAGGCAGACAATTTCTTGCAGTTTCGATGTCACCTTTTGAATAGGGCTTGATTGTGTTTGGAAAAATCTGTGAATATTAAATGAGAAACATTAGAGAAAATGTATTATAGAAAATTCAAACATGTTAGTTAAAATGGTAACGAGAAACAACTTTATACTTACTTTTTCAATATCTAGGTAATTCAATCGTACTTCTTGAACGCACTGCGTTGCATATAACATTATGTAATATTGGCACTCCCATGTTTGCGCTTATTTCTTTTACTGATATATCAAATGAAATTATGAAAATCCAAATAGCATATAACTAAAGTATACATCACAACATGTGAAGAAACTTGAACTTGATTTCGACCACGTCTAAACTTGTATCACTTTCGTCGCTAGGGTCATTCCTTACGGATAGGGGTGATCATGGGTCAGGTCTGGGTCGGGTCTAGTAAGACCCATACCCGACCCTAAGAAAATTTAGTTAAACTCAGACTCGATGGGTCTAAATGAACCTTGGGTCCAAAATGGGTCCTAAATGGATCTAATATTTTATTTTTTCCTTCACTAAATAAAATATATATTATATTAAATACAAATAATTAAAGTTCAATATGTATTAGAATTATTTTTTCAAGAAAAAAATATACAATACATATTATTTGTTGAATTTGAAATAAAAACACAAAGAGATATGAAAGTAATTTAGAAATTATGGTAAAATTATGTATATAGTTAGGGTTATATGGGTCTATCAGTCAGGTCTTCGTCTTAGTATTTTAGACCCAGACCCAAACCCGTATTTAAAATTCTAGACCCATACCCGAATCCGGATCCGATGGGCCTAAATTTTTTGGACCCATACCCGACCCAATGGGTCTGGGTCGGATCTTAGACCCTTGATCATCCCTACTTGTGAGACATGCTAAAATATATAATATGTAATTCTTTTCTATTTTTTCACATCTCTCTCGGTGACCATTCACCAATTCTACTCTGGGGACATTTCCCCAATTCTTCTTCACATCTCCACTCTTGCTGCAAACTGCAAAAAATATTAAGGAAAACATCAATTAAATATCAGCATAAAATTCAAATCATCAACATAATCGTCAAACTGAAAATTATAAACATAAACTAAAGCTAACAAAATATCAATTGAAAATTATAAAACATCAATTGCAACCAACAAAACATTAACATAATATTCAATCTGAAAAGCATAAACATCAACTAAAAACTAACAAAACATCAACTGAAAATCATAAAACATCATCAAAGTTTAAATTGTCAAATAAAATATCAACTACAAAGCAGAAATTTCAATAAACTACACGTAAACGTCAATAGAAAGCAGTGGCGGATTTACCACTGGGCCTGGTGGGGCACGTGCCCCACCATTTTAAAAAAAACAAATTTTTTATTGGTGATTAAAGCTGGTCAAATGTCATAAAGCTGGTCAAATTTTTTGTGCCCCAGCATTATTTTTATCCTTCATTTTTCATTTTGAGAGTTGAGAGATTCCAATTCCAATTTCCAATCCTTCCTTCGTCTTCGGTCTTCCTGACTTTCTCCTTCACCTTCAGTTACATTCATGATTCATGTACTGGCAGTACTGCTCAAACTCCGTCTGCCCAACCTCTTCCCCGCCACCGTGCACCCGTCGTCCAGCTGCTCCAGCACCGCCTTGTAAACCGTCCCCAAATTCGCCTTCCGTAGCACCTCCACTCCACCGACGGCCGACGGCCGGAGCAGCTCCTCCAGCTCGAACTGCTTCCTCCGGTCCGGTCAAAGAACACTAGTGTGCTCTTATCTGTCGCGCTTGTACTGTCTCTGTCTCCGCCTCTGTTAAATCGAATTGAGGTAAATGTTATTTCGAATTCAATTAGGGTTTGTTTTAATTTTGTTGATGTGGCTTGTTTAGCTAGTGCAGTTGTAGTTGTACACAAACTGAGATTGAATCAATGAAATTGGAAAATATGATAACTATTAGGCATACTCTTTCAGTCTTTCTCGTCGTCGTCGGTATGCAAAACTGCTGAATTTGCGTTCTTTGATGTGCAATGTTCACTGTTGAATGTTGATTTTCCATATATTTGTCTTCTTCTCTTCTAAGAATGCGTTAAAAGTCTTCTTATTGCTTATCTCTGTTTTATTCAGTGTTGCCCTTGTGGTGGACAATCCTGAAATGTATAATCGGATTATTGATGGTTTTACTTCTCAAGCAAGTATAAGTTTTGTTGTCCTGTTATGGGGAGAAAAGTCAAAGCTCACGAATCTAGTAGATGGAGCAGGGGCGGATCCGAAAATTAATTTTGGTGAGAAAGCTTTGGAATGTTTTGACTCAATGATGAGAGATTATGGACTTCAGCCTCAAGGAAAACATTATGCTGCAATGGTTGATGTATTAGGTCGTGCTGGGAAGCTGGATGATGCTTACAACTTCATCTTGAGTTCGCCTTGTAAGGAGCACCCCGCACTATGGGGCGCTTTAATTCGGGCTTGTAGGATTCATGGTAACATGGACTTGGCTAAGGTTGCTGCTAAGAATTACTTTGACTTGGAACCTGGATTGAAGAAAGATCCTAGTTATAGCATGATTGAGGTTCAGAGAGAGGCTCACTTTTTCTGTATGGAACATAATGTACACGATAAGACTGAGGAAATCTATGAAATGGTTGAACAAATGATATATGCTCTGAGAGATGTTGAGCATATTCCTGACGTAGAATGTTGAACTAGGAATTACTTTGAGAAATGCAATGTCATTCTTTGTCATAATTTGTTTGGCTGGTTGTGGTCATATGTTGTGGAGGTTATAGCGATTGTCCCTTGGTGAGTCATAATCATTAAGGTCCTTCTGTATTTAATTTTAGATTTTCTTAACCCCCAATATCTTGGGTCTGTTTGTTTGTTCACATAAAGTACATACATTGCTCCTGTTTTTTGTTTGATCTGTGTTTGGCAAAGACTCTGAGCAAAGTTTTCTCTCAAGTTTTTTCCTCCTTCGTAAAAAACTCCTTGGTCCTGTGTGCTATGATACAAACCGTATGACTTGTGTTAGTACATCTGTACATCAAAGGAAGTACAATTGTTGCTAATAGCTAGAAAATTTCATTTGTTATCATTTGAGTTTTTAAGTTTCTAATATATTTGTGATTTAATTTCAGAAATGAAGAGAGGAAATGAGAAAGATATTTCAACTTTCTTTTCAAAGAAAGTATCAAAAGAAAGAGTTGGGCAATCTACTTGTAGTCCTCCTCCAATTCAAGCAAATTTCCAAGGAGAAGTACATGTTGAAACTTGTTCAAATACTATGGTTGAGGGCCATATACATGAAAGGTTAAGTGTGCTTGATATTGCTAATCTTCCAAGGGATCCCGGGAAAAGGAGGAAGATGAGTGACTTTCATCCAGATGATAGAGATTTTGTTAGAAGAGAAAATATTTAGAAGATGCCTTGTCAACCTAAAGATTATAATTTTCCTAGAACAGTTATGGGAAAGAAAACTCGAAGATTTAATCCCAAATGGTTTGATACTCACAGATCATGGCTCGAGTACAGCGTGGAGAAAGATGCAACCTTTTGTTTTGTTTATTATCTGTTTAAGAGTAATACCGTGGCTGGGGGTGATGCTTTTGTTCGTGATGGTTTTCGAGCTTGGAATAGGACTGAGACAATAGATGATCATTGTGGAGCACGAAACAACGAGCATAATAAAGCATCAGAGAGATAGGAGCTTTTTAAAAAGCAAAAGACATCCGTCATGGTGGTTTCACAAGGCAGGCGGAAGAATCAATGTATGCATACCGAATAAGGTTAGAAGCTTCAATTGAAACTATGAAGTTTCTTTTACTTCAAGGTATGCCTTTTAGAGGCCATGTTGAAAGCTAGGAATCACTTGATAGAGGTAACTTTATTGAACTCTTGAAACTTCTTGGAAAGCACAATCCTGAATATGGTAAAGTATTTTTGAAAAAAATCCCCCGGTAACTCTCAGATGACTTCTCCAGTTATTCAAAGAGATATTATAAATGTTTGTGCTAAAGAGACAACTAAAGCAATTTTAGAAGAACTTAATGGTGATTTCTTTTCTATTCTTGCTGATGAATCTGCTGATATATCTGATAAAGAGCAAATGGCTCTTTGTTTGCGATATGTAAGTAAAAGGGGAGAAATTCAAGAGAGATTTGTTGGTATTGTGCATGTTGGTGATACTACCTCTTTGACTCTTAAAGCTGCAATTGAATCAATTCTTATGGAGCATAGTTTGGTGATATCGAGAGTACGTGGTCAGGGTTATGATGGTGCTAATAATATGCGAGGCTCAATTAGGGGTCTTCAATCTTTGATTTTGAAGGAATCTCCATCTGCTTATTATGTGCATTGTTTTGCCCATCAACTCCAATTGGTTCTTGTTGCTGTTTCTCATAAGAATTGTAACTGCAGCTGGTTTTTTGTTGATGTGCTTGGGCCATTATTGAGTTTTGTGGGAGGTTCACCTAAGAGGAAAGAATTTCTTCGAGA
>JAULKM010135819.1:0-18857 GCA_032355605.1 Rubia tinctorum
GAACCACGTAAATTCTGGTGTTTTGTCTTTTGCTTTTATTTTCTTCGCTTGTTCTTTCTCGGTATTCCGCACAACACGCAAACTCCTGATGGGTACGATCAATGAACTGCCGAATAAGGCTAGAGTCATTCCCAGTCAAAATAATGTCATCGACGTAGACAAGCAAGTAGAGTAGTGAAGAACCTCGAGATAGCACGAAGAGAGAAGTATCATCCGAACTACAGGTAAAACCAAGGTGAAAAATATGTGTTGAACTGCTGAAACCATGCTCTAGGAGCCTGCTTGAGACCATAAATAGCCTTACGCAGATGACAAACATAACCGGATGAACAGGATCCTTGTAGCCGACCTGTTGCGCCATATAAACTGGAGAATCAAGCACGTCATTGAGAAAGGCGTTCTTCACATCAAACTGATGAAGGGGCCAGGCACGCATGGTGGCAATGGCAAGAACCATCCGAACTGTAGAAGCTTTAACCAGGGGACTGAAGGTGTGGTTAAAGTCAAACCCGGGAAGCTAAGAGAAATTCGGTGCCACTAGCCGAGCCTTATGTCGATAAACCACACCGTCTAGTCTGAATTTTAGATGATAAACCCACTTGGAGCCAACAATTTTGACATCCGAAGGGCGAAGTATTTTGGCAATGAAGAGCAGCAATCTCTTCATCCAAAGCAGAAACCCAGGCTAGATTTGTAAGAGCAGACCGCTAATCAGTCGACTCTTACTATGCCAAAAGAGCGACAACCGATACTGGATCCGGATTGACCGAATAGATGGTGCATGGCGGCAACGGGTACGGTGAAGCTGACTGAGGTGCTAGCGGCGACGACTCAGGTTTAGGGTCAATAAATGCAGAAACATCCAACACTGAAGATGGAGAGCCGGTCCCTGAATCCATGGATAGATCGAACGGAAAGTAAGTCTCATCAAATCTCGCATGTCAAGTGACATGAACCTTACTAGTTGACGGATCAAGACAACAAAATCCCTTGTATTGGGAACTATACCCAATGAAAATACAAGGAATGTTGTGAGGAGACAACTTGTGATCAGCAAATGGTCGAACAAATGGAAAAACCCAATAGCCAAATGGATGAAAATTGGCATAGACGGGATCCCGATGATAAAGGAGACCATAAGGTGTGGATCCATCCAAGACTGTAGTAGGTAGACGGTTGATAATGTAAACAACCATCTTGAACGCATCATCCCAGCGAGATATCGGTAGATGTGAATGGAACAACATCGTAATGCCCATTTCTGCAACATGGCAATGTTTGCGTTCTGCACGCCTATTATCCTCCGGAGTCGATGGACAAGAAACCTGATGATGGACAAGACCGTCTCAGCTATAGAGACTTACTTGAAATAATATATATATATATATATATATATAATTACGTATTTCACATTTTTAATTCAGAGAAGCTCGTCGTCTTCTTCTCCAAAACCACCAAAACTTCTCAAAACCATTCGTGTAGCTGCCCTAAATATCTGCGATTTCGCCCCATAAATCGGCCAATTTTTGTTCAATTTTGATTCCTATTCATCTATCAGGTGTCTTTAAGGTATTTTTCGATAATTTTTCGGGCTTTTTTTTCCACTTTGTTTGCAGCTTTAATCTCTGGCTGTTTATGTTTTTTGGTTCATGCGTTGTCAATGCCCCTCTGTTATTGTTTTTTTATGACTTTATTTTTTCGTTATTTTGTACATTTGTTCAAATTATGACAAAATCACAAGTATCGAAGGAAGTTACTTCAGTTAAAACTAATAACATTGAGCATGGTGTATTGATGTTGCTTCTTCTGTTTCAAGTGTTGATATGAATGTCTTACAATGATTTGCTTGTTTTTTCAATTTTTTATACATTTGGTTTGGGTTTTATGACTTTTTGCTCTGTTTTCGTTTTTTTGTTTATTGTTGAATATGTGTATGTATACTGTGTTTCTTAGCTATATATGTTTTATGTAGGTTCTAAATAGTTATTTCTTACTGATTTTTTTGTTTATTGATTGTTACTTTCTCTATTTGGTTATATGTTTATTGTTCTTTGTTTTTGTTGCTGTGTTTGTTGATTTACATAGCTTGTCCTACTACAATCTTTTCATTGATTGTTGTAGTTATGTCTGATTCTTCTTTCATATGAACAATTTGTGAGTTTGGAAGGTGTATCTGATTCAGTATAATCAGATGGTTGAATATCTGTTTGTGTACTTAGTTTAGGTATTTTTGTGGTTAGTTCATCTGAATATCATAATCAGATTATATATAGACAATCATATTTATCCATTTACGTATGTGTTTCAGTTATTTACTCATGTGTTTATGTTATTACTTTTAAATGTAGATGATGATATTCCTTTGAGGAAATCCAGTCAACTACAATCAAAATCGACTACTACAGATATATATGGTTACTTATAAGTTTTATATTTTAAAATACATGTTTTTCTGATAATTAGTTGTTTTATTTTCAAACTATAAGACTCATCTTCTTAAAGGGGAAGAAATATCTTGAAACATTACAACTATTGGTATTTTAATATAATGGAATTAAATTTTCATTTTACTTCCAATTACAGGCTTTTGTATTTGTATTCTCGTAATTTTGTATTTTTATAGTTGATATTGTTACAAGATTGTGTCAAAGTGATAGTAAATCAGTTGAGGATAAGCCAGTTAGAGTTGTTGACTTTTCTGAGAAAGGTTGAAATATTAATTTTTTGTTTACCTTTATGTATAATTATTTAGATCTGGTATATATATTTGGTTTTTTTTTCCTGTACCCACAGTTAATGTGAATGAGAATAAAAATAAGATTGGTAAAAAAATTATCATTTGCGCTTTCTTTTCGCTTTCATTGAATTAATTATATTATTTATCTCATTTATTTTTATCATGTGATTGTGGACGAGATTGAAGTTGTGATTAATATTCCTCCAAATTCAACAAATATTAAAAGAATAAGTTTATATTAATGTTTTATGTTTTATTATCTTTTTTATGTCGTTAGTTTAAGTGTTTACGTCATTAGTTTATGTGTTTATTTTCTTATTTTATATAGTTGTTAGGTTTTAACAAATATTCCACCAGTTTCAACTGTTGAAAAAGGTTCCGGTTAATTTTGTTATTATAGCTTATTCTTATTTATACCTTGTAAGTTCGAGTATTATACTTTTTTTGTATCTCGTTGATTGGGTTGATTTCACCATGTGTTTTGGGTTGTTATTGAGTTGAAACGTTGAGTAAAATCTTTGGATATTTATGTCATTTTGAATGCTATTGCAGTTTAGACATTTAGAGGCTGAATTGCCAAGTTGCTGCAGTTTGTGGTCGGTATGGACATACCGACCAGTATTTCGGAAACATGAAGGAAGTTGTCATTTGTGCCTGGAGATGGAAGAGGAGAAAAATATGGAGATGTTGGAAGAATCGATGATGATTATTATTTTTTGAAATTATGGCAAGTTAAAATGTAGTTGGAAATTTTTTTGGATTGATTTGAATACTCCTAAATTTTAGGAGAGAATATTGTGTTTATCCCTTTGAAATTTAAATAGATAAGTAAAGACATATTTGATTCCTTATATATATTTTAGTTGTAGTAATTTTTTGAGACTGTTTTTTCCAATCGTACGAGAACAGATCAGTCATACGCAGACAGTCTATTGTGCAGAACAATATTCGGTTTTTTAGCTTTTCAGTATTTTTATTCAGAAAATTTTCATCATTTATTTTTATCCTTTTAATTGTTAATTCAATTATGTTTTCTTGCTAAATTCATCTTTCTCGATAAAGATCAAGGAAGTACTGGCGTCGATTCTCGTGAGATCTAATTAGTTTTTATACTTTTATTGCATGCTAGCATCTGTTGTTCTTGATTATAATGTTTTTTATTTCTTTCATGTTATTGAGTAGTGCACAATATTTGATAGCATGTTGGTTAATTTAATGCCAATTGAACCAATCATCCGTAATTGTGATTTAAGTTCAATCAGTGGTAGGGATTAATAGTCTTAATTTAACAATTCTTCGTCAAAATTTGTTGGTTATGAATTGGGTTTTTCTCATTCTTAATTCTACTAGCAAATTAAATCTATAGAGCGTCTCTTAGGTTATATGTTAGTTAGAGAAATAGTTGGTGAGGCGTCCTCCTGATTATCAAGAAAGAACGGAAAGATTGGTTGCTTGCAACTATAACTAATTTTTATGCATGCATTTAAAGTCATCTTTGCATCAAGGATCGAGATAGAAAGCCAGTACAAGATTGATCAGAACCGGAATTTTCTCATCAGAGTTGAATCTTTATGCAATTTGTAACAATTTTCTCATTCTCATTTTTACTCAATTTTTTGTTGTTCTTATTCACTATCATCATCTGATTACATTGGTTACAACTTCCCATATTAAAGATTAAGGAAAAGTCTAGTCAATCTCTTGTAAACGAACTTGTTCGCAGCTATACTGGTTGGTATGCTCATACCGACAGCAGAATCCTGAACTAAATATACAGTTTATAGCTCGATTTATTTTTGGTGTAAAACAACACACCACTCGTAATTGTGGATGAAGGTGTGACCAATAATCCTCTAGGTTCAACAAATATTAAAGAAACTGGTTAGACTAATGTTTCATGTTGTTGGTTTGACTTTTGACTTTATCAGTTTATGTCTTTACATGTTACTTTGTTGTGTTATATAGGTGTTGCTAATGTTGTGAACAAAGATCCACCAATTTTAATATTTTAAAAAGGTTTTTTTTTAAAAATCAATATTATATTGCATTCCTATGTATAGCTTGTTTATTTGGGTATTCAACTCATTAGTTCATGTATCTACAACAAAGACTGAAAAGGAATCTGTTGCAGTTGAAACTGGTAATTTTAAAAAAAATTCTTCTTTTTGTGTAATTATCTTAGTTAGTTCATGTGTTTCTTTCTTATGTAATACAGTTGCTGAAAATGGGAATATTGCGACTAGTTCTGGTAGCTAATCTGGTGAGTAATTTGAGCTTATGTTTTTTCATCGTTAATATACTATTAGATCTACTATATAATTTGTTTTATTTATATTATAGGAGCAGAGCAGGTTGTGGCTTGAGATGATAATATAATCCATGACGTTAATGCAGTTGATAGGTTTACTATTTTGTTTTTGTATATATATAATTACTTCATGTGTTTGTAGTATTAGTTAACATTTCATTTTCGGGTGTTGGGTCTATTGTTATCATTGAGGATCCCATAACAATTAGGATAAATGTTATTATTAAAAAAATTTAAAAAAAGAGACTCATGGTATTTATCTATTTTTCTACGTCTAATTTTGGTTTTAATATAGTATTAAGATTTTTATATATCTGTTTGTGTTTTTTAGTTAAGAAAATTTTTAGAAAGATTGGGGCTAGGAAGAAGGTGGTTGGTGTGAAAACTTACGTTGTAGATGATGATGATTTTGTTAATGAGCTTTCTTCTGTGGTGACTGAAAAGAACAAGGTTAAGGAGAAAGTCGTTAAAGGACCAGAAAAAGGAAAGAGAAAAAAAACTGCTCAGAGGATGGTTGTTGTATTTAAAGATGACAATGGAAAGAAGGTTTCCGGTGTGAAAGATGATAAAGGAAAGGAAAAAGGTCTTTGATTGAAAGGGGAAGAATGAGTACATGAAGAAGACGGTTGTGAAGAAAACTGTTATAAAGAAGTCAGTTGTGAAGAGAGGAAAAGGTAAGAATGTTATTGAAAATGGAAGTGAGCTTTCAAAGAAAGTTTCAGTTGTGGGAAAGCTTGAGCGAGGAGATAATGATGTTGTGGATGGATGTGTATTTATAGAACATGGGGTGAAGAGGAATGTCCCTGCACGTTGTTTATCAAGGCATAGTATCGATGGGACAGAAATAGCTTGGCATATCGAACAAGTTTCTCAGCTTGAGCTTGCTGGTGGTTCCAGGTATGTTTTATTAGTATATGAATTTATTTTTATTTTTTTTGTATTTAGATCATTACTCCGGGTATTTTAGGTTTTAGTTTCTTTGTGTAATAACGTGTATTATTTGGTTACAATTTTAATATTTTAGATATTTAATCCGTTATTTTGGTGTTTCAATATTTAGTTTCACTATACTTTTTGATTTTTTTATGAGTTAGTTTAGGTGTTTAGTTTAATGATTTAATAACTTTTTGTTTAGAGTTTCAATATGACTAGTTAATATACTTAATTCTTTAGGTTAGGTGTTCAATTGTTTTGTTTTATTATACAATAAGTTGCTCTTTTTTAAATTTCAATATGATTTATTTGTTCATTTAATCAATTTGTTTAGTGTTTTTGTTTTAGTTTTACTATGCAATAACTTGATGTTTTTACTTTCACTATGTTTATGTTATGTATTTAATCTGTTTCCCTTATGTATTTAATCTGTTTGTTTGGGTGTTTCAGTGGTTAGTTTTTATATTAAATGAAATATTTCTATATGTTTTGCATCCAGGATTATAAAGAAATGGTAGCCCCGAAACTCTTTATATATAAATAATGTTTACATGAAAAAATCTATTATATCCTTATACCCTAATACACCCCTCAATATTTACGAGGTGCAGTAATGGATAGATTGGAACGATGTATACAAAACAACTCACTAGAATGACCTTTAGTAAAAATATCAGCAACATGTAATTGGGTAGGAACATGTCTAACTTGAAAATCTTTGTGTACAACCATTTCACGAACAAAGTGGTAGTCAATAACAATATGTTTACTATGATCATGATGAATTGGATTGGTAGCAAGATACGTTGCAGAAACATTATCACAATAGATAGTAGCAGGATCACGAAGAAAATACCCCAAATCCGCAAGAATCTGACAAAACCAAATTGTTCCAGCCGCTATGTAAGCAAGAAACCCTATATTCAACTTCAGTTGAGGATTTTGACATAGTAGGTTTCTTCTTAGAGCGTCGTCGGGAAATAAAATTCTTTCCAAGAAAAATGGCATAGCCAATCGTAGAACGACAACTGTCAGGACAACCAGCCCAATCTGCATTAGATACAATCGTCATGAAATTTTGAAGTACATGAAATAGTTTTATTGGAAACTAAATACCCTATAAATTTAGAAGAGGTGTGACCAAGACGAGCATGCCAGATAATTTTTGACTCCTTAGTAGCTAAAAATGTAAATACAGATGACGAAGAACTGACTATAGCAGTTTGAATAGGATAGACATCGTGCTTACCACTTCTCACGTAATCTTGTCCTTTACTGAAACAGAAGAATCATCAAAACACATATTACAATTATTTTTTGACATAATTTATAAACTGACAACAAATTATGTTTATGTTTAGGAACATGACAAACGGAGATTAGTGTGAGGGGACGACTAGTAGTCTTAATATTCATTTTGCCAATATTTTTAATAGGGAAAGAAGTACCATCACCAACAAAAACCGAACTTGACCCATTATAAGGAAGCATAATAGAGAACTTACCATCATAATGAGTCATGTGTGAGGCAGCTCCCGAATTCGGATACCAAAAATAGTCATTCACTACCAACACAAAAGGCTACAAAAGCACGAGTGACACTCTCTGGACTTGATGGCGCAAAATTGGGATTAATCCGGTGAAGACAATACGCAGCTAGGTGACCTGGATTCCAACAAAGGCCACAAGTATCAGCAGAGGTGGTAGAGCTTAAATTGCCATTGGATGGGTTACTTCATGCTGACAATACTTTATTAGTAACATAGTTAGTGGAAGGCAATATAAAACTTGACAAATTAGAAATATTACCCATGCCACTGTTATAAATCTTGTTTTTTGTGCCATGCCACCCTCTCCATCAAATGTTGGACTGGCCTCCAGAATTGCGACTGTTGTTATTGCGCCAACCTTTGTTGTGGCTGTTCTTGCCCTTACTTTTTCCACCATCGATATTCTTGGGACCGGGCGCAAGAGAAGAGCTTGAACTATGATCCACGACCATCACATGCAACAGAGAGGCATCCACGTTGTGAAACTTCATATGTTTCTAATGAAGTAGAAGTTTTGGGTGCAAGTCATCAAAAGTGAATTCCAGTGCATAGTGCATCTGGTGTAACAAGATGCGCATAGTCAAGATCTCCATCCAAACCAAATAAAGTATGTTGAACCAAGTCTTGATTAGAGATGGGATAGTTAATCACAGGCAGATAATCTACCACCATCTTAATTTCAAGCAATTATGCATCCATTGACTGAAATTCGGTCTTCCTAAGTCTAGATAACCTACCCTTTAACTCCATAGATTTAGCCAAACTAGCATGCATGAAATGAGAGTGTGAACGATTCCAATTATCACAAGAAGTAGGCAATTCATGAACATCAACAAACACATTCCATGAAATAGTGGAGAAAATTCAAATATTTACTTGGTGATCAACACGTCGATATTTATAAAATTGCAGGTTTGGAATCGAATTACCATATGCATCATAAATCATAGGAATAGGGAAAATAACAGTACCTTCATCCAGACTCATTAATTGATGAGACAGAAGAAGATATGTAATTTGAGTCTTCCACAATAAATGAGGTACGATAAATGTCAAAATTAAACCTAAATATATTAAGCTGTCGGGAGAAATATTTTGCATAAATTTCCTTATGTTGGATGCAAAGGATTATGCATCAAATTGCCTTGGAATTAATGCACATGATTATTCATTGAATTATGCATATTAACCTCATTTTACATGTGGGGCACCCAACTGGGCCTCAGAATGCAAGTGAGCCTTACATGGGATTGGGTTAGTTGAGAATGACCCATAACTTGACCTAGCCAAGCTTCTTCGTGAAAAATTTATCTTCCACTAGAATTGGAGAGTTGGTCAGGCTGAGAAAAGGGACGCACCGACGACATCTGAGGCAACCCAAAACCAGCGGGTGAAGACGCTAGCCGGCTAGGAGACGACTCTGGCGTGGAGGTGCTGCAGTGCTAAATGGAGTGTCCGACAACAATTCATATGAAGGCAGCAAAGAGAATTCTTCAGTATATTAAAGGTACTACAAACTTTGGCTTACACTACACTACATCCAATGATGACAAACTTCTTGGATATAGTGATATTGATTGTATGGGAGATAAGGATGACTGCAAAAGTACATCAGGTTTCGTGTCCTAAATGGGGGATACAGCTTTCACATGGATGTCCAAAAAGCAGCCGATTGTGACTCTTTCTTCATGTGAAGGGAAGTATGTAGCTTCTAATTCATGTGTGTGCCACGCAATTTGGTTGCGAAACCTATTAAGGAAGTTGAAGTTGCAACAAGAAGACCCGAAGAAGATCTTTGTAGACAACAAATCAACAATAAACTTGAGCAAGAATCCAGTTTTCCATTATCGGAGTAAACACATTGATATGCGGTATCATTACATCAGAGATTACATCGCCAGAAGAGATGTACAGGTGGAACATGTGAAAACGGGCGACCAATTGACGGATATCTTCATTAAACCTTTTAAGCGCGATGATTTCATCAGGATGATGAGCTTACTTGAGGTGGAAAATAAAGTTTAAGGGGGGGTGTTGAAAAGTAAACTTGATTTTGAGTTTGCCCAAATGGCTTCTTAGTGGCTCATTATCTAGAAGAAGTCCAAAAAAGTCTTAAGAAGTATGGGAGATTCTAGAGTAGGTTCTAGAACATCTCTAGAATGTGTAGATTATTATGGAGTTGTAGAGAGAATTATAGAGAGCTAATTGTAGTCATTAGATTAGTGTTGAGATGGCAAGATCTTAGCCAATGGTTAGGGGATGTCAATAGGATAAATAGGGGTGATGTAGTAGAGTTTTACTCAAGCCAAAAATAATAGAAACCTTCTCCTTTTAGAAATAATCTCTTCTTCCAAGTTCTCCATTTTCACCCAAAATTTCTAAACCATTTACAACCATTTAAAGTTGTTTCCCAACAAAGTAGTATTAGAGCTATTCCCTCCCAACAAAAGTATCCGCAAAGAAGTGTAGTGTTAGAAAGTCAAAAGCTTTATCCCCCCAGGACTTTAAAAAATGGTCACATGGTCTTCCTTCTGTGTCCTAGAGGCTGCCTTACAGCAAAATCATATCCTTGAAGGCATAAAATAGGCTTGAGAATATTTTGGACCCGCCCAATGTAGGGTTGAAGAAAAGGCTTGGGGTGATCCTTGTTGTTTTGGATGATGATTCTAAGGTGGTTAGGGTAGTGTTGCCTTCTGTTCAAGCTGACCTTAAGTTTTGAGCCAAATGGGATGGGTTAAAGGCAAAGAATATGGAGAAGAAGATGTCAGATAAGAGGAGGAAGAAGGCGATGAAGAGGGTTAAGTTTCAAAAGAGTTTGCGTAAGGTGCAGATACAGTTTGGGGATATGTCAAGGGTGTGGGATGATTTAGCTATTGATCATAGGAGAGGAGAAGATTAAGGAGATTGTCAAGTTTTTCACCCATAGGAGATGTATCGAAGGAGAGGAGTTCACATACATAGTAGTTGTTATTGTGTAAGATAATGTCTTCTGGTACTTATTGAATGGGATCTGGTTGTAATTTGTACCAATAATTTACTGATTCATGACCCGCTCTTGTTTTGTGCAGGTAACCATTGGTCCAAGAGCTGGAATGGAGCTTGGCTATGTCAGGATGAAAATGGATCACGTAAAGTTTAAAGAAGTTATGCTAAGGCATGTCGTCTTGTTTCCATCTATAATGGTGATCGTGTAGATAGTCATGAACGTGGATACCTTGGTTACATAATCAATGAATAGTGTTATTTCACTACGTATATAATCTGGACTCATGACCCACTTTCTTGTAGTCGCCAATCACTTTTCGTTCATATCAACTTTTAACCAACACTATGTCCAGCTGATGAGTTATGGTATGGTGAGGGTAAGGTAATCACAGCTTGTCCACTAGTTCAAAGAAATGTTTCTTTTAGGAGGCTTAAAATTACAGGATATGCTCAGATAATTAATAGGTAAGCTAATTGCTGTATTTTCTTCTTGTATGTGGTGTAGTTAAGCACAATATGGATAGAGATTGCAAACATCACTAGATCAACTGCTCAAACTCTTGTCATCGGGGGTCTATCTGAGAAACACTATGGTTTGAACAAATTCTGGGTAGCTGATCATCTAAATGTAAGAGATTGCTTCGAATTCTGTGACTTCTACTTTTGCTTGGACCTTCCCGACTTCTTACCAATTGTGCATTTCAGGACATTGATGTTGAAGCTTTTGGCATCCTTGAAATGTGTGATAAACGTGCTAAAGAGGTACGTTTCACACACGAGTCCTGTAGAATTTGCACAAACATTTCTGATTCTAGGCATTTCTTGCAGATTCTTCAGCTAAATAAGAAATTGATGAATGTTGTGGTTGTGAGTTTGTGGAGAAGAAAATCCTGATCAACAAAGAGTTTTTCAACCGAGTTATGTTTCACGTATTGATTCAACAATTTCCTCCAAACCTGATCGATATCATAGCAGCTAAGCACTCGGAGGTGCAAGATATGATCTTACAGAACAAGGAATCGACTCTAAAGATTGTTTGATATGAGAGCATTTTGAACCTTGTGATCTGATTATGTACATTTGAAGATCCCTTAATGGTCAGATAGAAAGAAATCCTTCCCAAATATTATTAAAAGTTCTACACCTAATCCTTTTATTTTTTATTAAGAACCACCATATGGTGGGGATGTTTATTAGGTCTCAACCTTATCAAAAGAGGAAAAATACAGTACAAGTTTAAGATGTTACCTGAGTCAGCTTGAATCAACAACAGTTGCTTCCAAAAGATACCGATGTTACTAAATTGAGTCTAGTCTATCCAAATAGCAATCAACTAAAATACTTAGTAGACTCATTTCCAAAGCTAGCAACCTCCACCCCATGTGTTAATTGCTTGTTTTGGCCAGACATCTATTAGCAATCGAGTGAAAGCCATTGAAGCGTATGTAAAATGTTGAAATTGCAGCATTCATTATTTTCAAAGCTATCCATTTAAGTGGAAAGAAATTTCATCCCAGGGAGTAAACTAACTTGAACGGAATGCGATGACATACCTTCAAAGTATACAATTCACATTAAGATTCTATTCTTATTGTAGGCATACCAGATTTGTCAAGCAAGAAGAGGCACTTGGTCTCAGGATCTAAAGATTTCCAATTTAGAGACTGATCTTTGATATTGTGGTTTGAAGCAAAATTTTCCAGCCTATCTGCTGGTAGGTTAGCTTCCCGATTAACATGAACTTGATCACATTCCCCCCCCCCTATTCAAAACACTTATATTAAAAGCAAGATCATAAAAGATCCACGGTGCATCTAGTGGCCTTAGACAATATTTGACTGCATTCAACTGTCAGATTCAATAGAAAAAGAGGAAAGATGTAGAGACTTCCCTAAATGTATTCCTTGTTGGATTCCCAGCTTCTCAGCATGAAGACTTGAGGTTGCCAATGAAGTTGAAAGCTTTGCACTTAGAAGGTCACCGTTCGCATTCCTGCAAACCAAACCAACTCCACACAACATACTAGATGCTTTCAAAAATGCATCGGTGTTAATTTTGAATCCAGTTTCAGGGTTAATCCATTTAACCTTAAGAATTATTGGCCTTGGAGGCGATAGAGGCTCTGAGATAAGCCTTTTTTCATACCAAGTTAGGTCGTGAGGGTTTTTTGAAAATGTAGGCTTGGTATAAAAAAGAAAGGAAAATGTCATTAGAGATTGTTATTTTCATGTGCTCAATGTTGATTCTTTTCCCTTCAAAAATAAAAGGCATTCCTGGCTTTCCACAAAGCCCAACAGACAAAGGATGGGAACATTCTAACCATCTATGTGTGAATATTAGTAATCCATTCACAAGACCAATAGATAGAGACACGGTCCAAATATTATCAAACTGTAAAGTGGGAACTGCAAGCTGAAAATGCATAAAATTCCAGAGCTCGTTAGCAATTTCACAATCATTAAAAATGGTTAATTGAATCACAATTAGATACACACATACACCACCTAGAAGCCACAAAGAAGTTAAGAAATTTCAAAGTATTTTCAAACGGCAAGATGGCATTTGAGACTTTCCACATGAAGATGCAAATATTTTTTGGGATTTTACTGCTCCAAATTTGTTTTTGTGTTCTTGATGGAGTGGCTCTCTGTCTAACCAACTCGTAGGCTAATTTGAAAGAAAATATACCATTCCAATGAGGCTTCCAAATGAGTCTATCTTCCCGTTGTACTATCTCAGCATTTTGAAGGATGATATTAATATGGCCAGGGATATGAGGTGATATGGATGGCAACAGTTCTTCCATGTTAGCAATAAAATCTGCAATGGAGTAGGTTAAAGGGATGTTTGTGATTTTAGGGGAGCAAACTTCAATTAATGGGCCATGGTGAGTCCAATTTGAATCCTAGAATAAAGTTGTCCCTTTACCATGAATGACAAGTGAATTAGCATGAGCTAATTGATCCACTTTTAGAATCCTTTTGTAATTCTGTGATTTACTACAATTATTTGGTAAAGCCCAAATTAATTGTGACCACAGGGTTGATCCTTGTTGAAATTTCCACCATAACTTGATTAAGAAAGCATCAAGGATGTGGTGTATGCTTCTCCAACCAATACCATTTTTCGATTTGGGGAAACAGAGCTTTTTGAAACATTTCCAAGCTCTCTTTTGTTTATTGTCTAATTCTCCCCAAAAGAACCTTGATATTTTTTGGGTTAAAGCTTTTATTAGGGATTTGGGTAGATTAATTACAGCCCAAATGTGTTGCGGGATAGAGAAGAGAACATATTGGATTAGTGTTAGTTTCCCGGCTGAGCTTAACCACTTATTTTTCCAATTCAAAAGCTTGGAATCATAGGTTTCCTTTAAGCCTTGAAATAATGTTGCCTTAATCTTACCTTGAAACATTAGGACTCCCAGATAATTAAAAGGGAAGGTTTCTTGGAACATGTTAAGAACAAAAGAGATCATGGATTTCTGAGCCTGGGTTGAGTTCCTGCCAACATAGTAACTACTTTTTTGGTAGTTTATCAGTTGCCCAAACACCAGCTCAAACTTTTCAAGAAAATCTCTTATTCGGATCAGGTTCAGCTTTGTCCCTTCTAGAAAAATGACAGTGTCATCCGCATAGCTCAAATGTGAGCTGGGGATGACATTATGGGGAAGCTGTTAGTTTTCAATTTTTCACTCTCGAATATGAATTTTAAACTCCGGGAAAAAGCTTTTGTGAAAATATTAAACAAGAAGGGGGATAACAGGTCTCCTTGTTTAATACATCTAGAAAACTTTAAAAACCCCGTACGGTTACCATTTATTAGTATTGAGAATCAAGAATTAGAAATGGTATTCATGATATTCCTAACAAATTAACCATGGAATCCGAATTTTAGAAGGATGCTGTTTAAAAAAACCCTAGTTGACCCTATCGAAAGCTTTTGTCAAATCAAGTTTGATGATGCAGTTTGGATGCTTTCTTTTTTATGAATCTCAACATCTCCTGAAGATAAATCAAATTAACTGAGATTTCATTTCATGAAAGCGGTTTGTTGTGGGGATATAATGACTAGCATTAGTGGTTTCATTCTATCCATTAGCACTTTTGACATGATTTTGTTGATGACGTTTGAAATGCTAATGGGTTTGTAGTCATTAAAGGTTGATGGTGTGATTTTTTTTGGGTATTAATGTTACCCAATTGTTACTGATGCACCTGGGCAGCTAAGAACCACTCAGAAAATCATTTGTAGCACTTAAAATATCAGAGCCAACTAAATCCCACATTACTGTGAAGAATTTAGGGGTATACCCATCAGGACCCAGAGCTCCGTTGGAGTTGAGGTTAAAAACATATCGTTTAACCTCTTCAAGAGTGGCTGCCTTTGTTAGTTCCTGGTTGTGAGCATTTGTAATCAGGCATGGGATGTGGTTTAGCAAGGGTTTATATAATGGACCACCTGAAATATGCTAGCCATCGGTTAATAATCTCTTGAAGAAGGCTTTGTTAGGAATATCATGATCTCTTTGACCAAGCTCCCTCATAATTTTTTAACCAAGCTCCCTCCGAATTTTTTATCTTTGAGATCTGCAATCTAGATCTCTTTTCCTTTACCGATTTGTGAAAAAAAAGCAGTGTTTTGGTAACCTTCTGTGAGCTACTTGACCTGCTTTTTTGCTTCCAGAATTGTTCTTGATCTTTAATAGTTTTAAATAAGACCGCTTTTGCCTTGTTAAGGTTAATGAAATATGATTGGGAATTTGTTGTTTGGAAAAAGATCTCCTGTTGGGTGAGATTTTCTTCAGCTTTTAAAACATTTTTATCTATATTTCCAAACTTTTCTAAGTTCCATTTTTTAAGAATGGGCTTAAGTCTTTTTAGTTTCACAAATAACCTTAACAGTTGAGCTTCATGACAAGGGAGCGCCCAATTTTGAGCAACCAAAGGCTTGAAATCATTTCTCGACATCCAAACATCCAAAAATTTCAACGGTCTGGGGAAGGTCTCTATTTGGCTATCTATTCTAACCAGCATATGGGTGTGGTCTGATGTAAATCTGTTCATAATTTGGATGGAACAGGCAGGAAAGCTACTCTCCAATTGTGGTTGCTTATGCCCCTATCTAACCTCTTATATGTAGGATTGTGCAGCCTAGAATTAGACTAGGTATATAGGTTTCCCACTGTGTTAACTTCCTCTAAAGCATTTGTAGACAGGAAATCATTAAAATCAGCTATACTTCCAGAATTAGGGGTCGAAGGACCCTTATATTCATTAATAGTCGATATAACATTGAAATTCCTTATTAGTAATCTCTTTGTACTTGGAAGATTGCTCAGTTCAGACCAGAGATTGACCCTTCCTGATCTATTTGTTAGAGCATATACGAAAATGATTTCCATATCCATGTTTAGATCAGGTTGATTAAAGTCAATCTTTAAAAACTGAGTGGACTGGTCTTTATAGATTACTTGTACTCTGTCAGTCCACATAATCCATATTTTCCCATTATGTGAGAACATCCAATTATCAAATTTCAAAAATTTAATATAGATACTACACTCAGAGTTATCATGCATAGGCTCTATTAAGCATATAAAATTAATTTTATGCATGGTTATCAGTTTTTTCAATCTGATCAATGATGTGTTAATGTCTCTAACATTCCAAACCAGCATATCATGAAATTGGTTTTCTAAAATTCATATTTCCTACTTTTAGATCTTTTTTAGGGTGATCTTTAGGTAATTTTGTTAATCTGTGTGAAGAATTTCTTTTCCCATGATTCAATTCTTGTGAGGAAGGATTAGGACTCACCAAATCCAACCGAAGCTCATTAGAACTTGAATTACTCGATCTGCCCATCTGTTTTTTAAAACACAAATTTGAGCTTACCAGATCCTGCCGAAGCTCTTGAGAACTTGAGGTATTTATGTCTTCCTGTTGTTCTTCACCACTCAAGGTTAGAAAACTGTTAGTAAGAATAGGGGAAGGTTGATCCAAAGGAGGGGCAAGAAAATCAGTATGAACATCCAGGCCTAATCCATTGTAATCAGAAAGAAAAAGATCATCTTTTGCATATTTACTTACTGGAGGCAGAGAGATTTGCTTGTTTGGATCTGATGTTTCAAATATGGAATAGTAACTTTCATGGCTAACTGATTTATTTGCTTCATCATATAGAATCTGAGATAGTCCCATGTTAGCCTCTATAGTTCCATTTTGTGTTAGACCTTTGTTACCTGATTTATAGCATAACTATGACACGGGGAGGAATTTAGGATCTAAACTTGGGGGCTTGTTGATAAGATTTTTTCATTTGAACTATTTCCTGTAGGGTTGAGGTTGTGTGGAAGTGTTTGGATCAGAATGGGTGAATCATGGCACATTGATTTTCTCTTGGTTGGCTTGAAACACATGAGCTACTTTATGTGATAGATTAGAAATATGATGAGTTCGAACCAGTGCCTTGTTTAATTCCTGAGCAGAATGCATATGCAAGTCTGGTTGTTCATTTTCTTTATCCTTTTCCAGAACTTCTTCTAAAAGGGCAGTGGGAGGTTCATTAAATTTTTCACCTATTGGTTTCCAAGAGTTTTTGGAGGTTTGGCCAGGAAATCTAATTCTACAGTTTTGGATATCATGACCAAATTTTAGACAGTGTGTACAATATGTAGGGATGTCTTCATACTCAATGTCATATTTCCTATTTTCCTGGAGAGTTCCTAGTTTAATACTAGTATGCAGCTTGTTTAACAAATTTATTTCCACACGGATTTTAATAGCTGGAGGTCTTGTTAATGCCACAGTAGCTGCATCCATTTTAATATAACTACCAGCAAGATTTCCAAAAGATTGAATAGAGGCAGTATTGTAATAGTAAAGTGGAGCATTTCATATAGTTACCCATAATGGCACTATCGATGACTCTACACCTAATCCCTAACAACCTATGGATATGTTCCCATACTGATGCAACAAAAAAGTACTCCCTCCGTCCCACTAGTTTCTTCGTATTTGTTTTTTCACGGTGTTCAATGATCATGTTTGACTGTTAATATCTCTAACTATATATACCAATTTTGCATAAAAATTTGATATTTGGAAAATATATGTTAAGATAAATTCAACAATATCGCGTATAATATATTTATTTTATATAGATTAATTTATATTTATGGTCAAAGTTAATCAAATTTGACCAACTAAATAGTATTTTGTCATTACTAGTGCGACGGGGGGAGTATGAGTCAAGGAAATGACTCTACTTATCAGCATTCTCACACCTTACACATTTAGAGGCTAATCTGAACCCATTTGTTGTATAACATCAAAATGGAAAATCCCATTCACGAGCAGTGGCAGAACTAGAGGAAAAGTTGAGGAGGGGCGGAGGAGGGGCTGGGGCAGCATCCACCGGAGGGTAGGGGGCGGAGGAGGGGCGGATACTATTCATTAGGGCAACATCCACCGAGTTTGGGGGGCGGCCGCACCGGCTCCCCCAGTTCCGTCACTATTCACGAGTCTCCAGAAGATGATGGATACTTTACTTGCAAATTTTTTCCAAACCTGATATAGTGACTTCACCTTTCTCCTTTTTGGTATGAAAACCTGATGTGCAGATTTAACTGATAACTGACTTGTATTACTGCATTTCTTCATGTAAACTTGTAATCTCTGCTTCCTGCAATGAGTTGATAATTATGGTAGCCAAATGTTTCATCTAAATACATTAAATGTCTTTTAAGCAAGTATTATTTAATATACTTCATCCGTCCCACGAAAAATGACACATTGTTGTGGTGTCCTAATACTTTCTTGGTGGCTTGTCTGTTCACTCTTTGGCCTGTGATGATCTGCACTTAATCAAACCAAAATTTTATTTTCTGAATCAGGCAAACTTCTATGATACATCCTGAAATATTACAAAAACAGAAAGAAAATGGAGGAAACCATTGACAGTGTACTTGTGGCATTTAAACGGAAAGGGAGTGGTCCGGCGCATGAACACTTGAAGTGTCCCATGGAGATGTTGAAACTTGAGATAATGTTGGTATGCATTGAATACGTATTAGCCGCTTCGACAGGTTGATACGGGAGTCTTGATGCCCGGTCAGCGAGTCGGGGGGTCCAGGGGGGCGGAGCACACCCTGGCTTGGGGGTCCGGGAGCGGAGACGCCCCCGGCCCGACGGTATAGCATGTTCTCTGTTTGGGCTGTTATTGGTATTCTGTCTTCTGTTTCGGTTTAGGCCAAAATGTTTTTGGGTCCAAAGCCATTAGGGTTTACGATGGAGAGGGCTATATATAGTGTCTCGTCCTTTTACTGTAACTCTAAGAGATAGGA